>JACEFZ010026267.1:92500-106828 GCA_014155875.1 Cepaea nemoralis
ATTGTTGCAACAGAAGAAAATCACCGCCAAAATTGATGCAATCAGTACAGATAAACCGTTGTCGAAGCATACGTTCGCTAGCAAAAGAATTTGATGTGTGTCAATTGGGACAATTCAAAAGGTCGTTCGTAAGAAACTGCAATATCGGAAGTGTGTTCATAGTGGGTACCACGGATGTTGACCGACCACCAATTAAAGGACAGCATGAGCTGGTGTTTGAACCACTTGCCTGCATTACAGAGTGGGGTGTGATGCATTTCTCTTCTGCATAGTGGCAGGCGATGAATCATGGTGTCACCACTTTGAGCCGAGCAGCAAAAGAGAGAGCATGCAATGGAAGCATGCTGGATCACCAAAAGCCAAACAATACATGTTACAGGTTTCCGCTGGTAAGGTTATGCTGAGCGCAATTTTTGACCATGAAGGGCGATTGTTGGCAGACTTTAAAGAACCTGGTGTCGTCAACATCAACTCTACCCACTACTTGCAAACACTAGACAAGCTGCAAAAAGCCATCAAAAATAAACGACCCGGGATACTTTCTCGCGGTGTGATTTTATTGCACGATAATGCTCGTCGGCATTTCGCAAAGATTGTGCAGGAAGCATTAGCAAGGAAGAAGTGGGAAATTCTGCAACATCCAGCCTATAGTCCTGATTTGTCACCATGTGATTTTCATTTGTTTGGACCTCTAAAAAAAGCTCTCAAGGGGCAACGATTTCACACATTCGCAGACCTAATGAACGCGGTAAACACTTGGTTCAGTGAGCAAACACAATACCTTTTTGCAGACTGCATTCGCCGCCTACCTAAGCAATGGGATGCTTGCCTGAATGCCTACGGCGACTTCTTCTGACAAACCCATGGTGCATAATCCAGTCAAAATGAATGCTTTGTTTAATTTTACCACACCTGTTAATGTTTCTTTCATGCTTTTGCAATAAAGCCATTGAAATGGGTTTCAAATTAACGTCCCTAAATATGCAGTATAAGTAGAATAAAAAGAAGTCAATTGGAACGAGAGAAAGAGTGTTGAAGTGATAGATAGAACCTGTACTTCTGTGTGAATGTGAAGCGTAGGACACCGAGCAGACACGCTGAAAAACATCTAATGGTAGTGGAAATAAACTGGATAACTTGGTGACAACTGGCAAGATCGAGGGGCAGAGAACAAGAGGAAGACTAGAGAAGTAAATACCTGGATGGCTTGGCCACGTGACATGGCCGAGACAGGAACACTGAGCTGATCCACGACTCTAGTAATGGAGTGACATGGCGGATCATGATCGCCCACGTTTACTGGCATGGCACATGATGGATAATGGATAGTAGTGGGTAAGTGGATTCTGAGGACCATGCAAAGGGTAGCATGGACAGACAAAAAAAAACAATGGGAAAGTCATACAAGAAACAAATTAAATTGATTAGAGAAATTACACGTAGGCAGTCAATATTTATTTTGGGCATGTTATGAGAAGAAACAAACTAGAGAACTTGGTGACAACCGGCAAGATTGAGAGGAAAAGAACAAGAGAAAGGCAGAGAAGTAAATATCTGGATAGATTGGCCACTTGCCAAAGAATACATGAATGATTGACTACGATATGGAATTTATTAAAAAAACAACAACAACAATTATCTGTGCTTAGAAGATAACTAAATAATTGTCTAAAATACAAGTTTCAGAAGCAACTATGTGTGTTTAGAGGTAGCTAGATTATTGTCTAAAAAATGAGTTAAAGATTAACTGTCTGTGTTTAGAAATAATTGAATGATTGTCTAAAATATAAGTTTCAGAAGCAACTATTCGTGTCAGAATGTTCAAACACGATATGGAGAAGTTACGGTTTTTGTAGCTGTTTCAGCTCAAAGAAGTTTCACAACGGAACTACCGTTGTAGCATGATGAGTTAAAATACTAACTTTACGGAACAATAGGGAACCATAGCCTAGTGACCAGTACGCTTGACTGCCTCCCCGGCGGTCGTGGGTTAGAATTTGTATCCTGTCGGATTTTTAAAAAAATGACCTGGTTCACCAAGCCTAAAACGGGTACTGAAAAATGCCTTGGAAAGAAAGGAATGTCCGTGTAATATTGACTATATCACCCTTCGAGTAAAAAATGATCTAAAAAAGAGATTAACACCGTATGTCTAATACACCTCAATATGTGTGGAAAAACATGTTACTTTACTTACATATTAACGAACACACGTAAGTTCAGTTGTTTGCCGCAGACTTGGTCAACAGATTTTCATACACAATCAGTTATTATAGAAGAAAATAAGCAGTGTACACTGTTGTAAAGTCAGCGGCTTTCCGCCACATACAGAAGTCCTGGTTTTGGATGCTACACGCAGCGCAGTGTTAATACCCGCAATCCGGCGATGCTCTGAACAAACCGAAGGTGACTTTTTGTAAAATTGCTACACAAGAACAGCTTTGGTGAGACTGGTTTCTCACACGGTTCGAATTGTGGCCCTTACCTACCCGCTCGTGACGTTACATATTATGGTTGGGTTTGTCCTGGCGTGAACAGATGAAACTATTGATCTTATTCAGGTTAGCAAAGGTTGGGTGCTTTAGTTAGCTCATGGGCCCGGCAGGCATGGTTTTTAAACAAAATACTAGTTAAACACGACATCGTTTTAAATTGTGTTGACTCTTTACACATTATGGCCAGCCGCTGTAGCATAGGTCTAGACGTTTGACTGTCGGTGATTATGAGTTTGAATCGGCATCGATGGTGGATTTAAAAATGGACCCGAGCTCCAATATTGACCCAACCTAAATTTGGTACCATGCAATTTCTTGGAAAGTGAAAGTTGCCGGAGTTACAATAACCTCATCACCATCAGACTGCCGATTAATCGACACAAATATAAGTTTAGCAAAACATTCGCAGTACGTCAGAAGCTGTGTAAAAAGCCACTATATTTACTTGTACTTAATAGTTGGCTTAACCTGACTGCACATTTCATAAACTACGGAGTTCGTGCTTTGTGTGGCGCTTTCGGCGGGTTCCCCTGCGGAAAGAGACCGAGCCATTTGGGATAAAACCTGGGTGAATGAAGTCTTTCTGGTGACTGCCGTTTCCATCGACAATGAACTGTATTTCTCGTGGAGGATTTTGTGTTGGCATTCTGGCGGCGGCATTATGCACAGTGTACCTGTGCGGGCTGTTGGCTTGCAGATACTCCTGTCTATTCCATTATTCACATGGGGAAGTGAGGAACATTTTGTGTGGTATTCACTGGCATAGGAACAGAGTACAATGGGGACGATGCGTTGCCGTGAAGTTGGAACCGCGACTAACTAACTAACTAACTAACTAACGTAATAAACTGTCTACTGGAGGTGAGACAACATTCAGAGAATGTATACTGTGTGGCACTGCTTGAATCAATGTGCTATACACACACACACACACACACACACACGCACACACACACACACGCACGCACACACACACACGCACACACACGCACGCACGCACGCACGCACACACACACACACACATGCACCTGGAGAATTCTCTATACAGACACTACCAACGGTATTTTAAAGTCAAGAAGATCGATTTTATTGCAGGGTTTTAACCCGCTTAGCTCGGTGTGTCTTCCCAAAGAAGCTAACCGCCCGCAGTACGCTTTGCACAGAGCACGATCTTCATTTCTCCTGCGACGACTCCCATTGTCTTGAAAAGTAAACTACTCGAGAACAGTGGAGAAAAGTTGACTGAGTCCGAAAATAAAATACTGAAGAACAGACTGACGAGGCCAAAAACAAAATACTCGAGAACAGATGTATCTCATCTCATCTCATCTCATCATGTTCCTCTTGTACCTTGCGGTGTCGAAGTGAAGTATAAACTTCGTTAAAGTGCCCTATTATGGGCTTCATATATCGATATTCTCATGGACTCTGCTATTCCCTCCGTCCAACGCTTACGTGGTCGGCCTCTTCCTCTGTTTCTATCTGGTCTGTACATCATTGCTTGTTGTGGCATGCTGTTGAATGGTAACCTACTTGCATGGCCAAACCATTTGACTTCCTTTCTAATAAAATCTAGTGCTGCTTTAAACCCCCACTTTAGTCCTGATTTCTTCATTTCTGAACTTATCTCTTCTTAATACGTTGAATATTCTTCTCAGGAACCTCATTTCTGTTGTTGTGATTTTTCTTTTCTCTTTTTCTGTCATTGTTCAGGTTTGGCATTGCTAGCATAGAGTTGGTAGGAAGATTGTGTTGTAAAGTGCTTTATTTATAGCCACCGAAAATGAAACCCTGGCTTTCTGGGCACGAGGCAGACGGCATTCGGACTTCGCTACTGAGATCCCCTTGGTCGACCAGTGGTAGAAAGAGTCGTAATCATAACGAATTCAATTACTTTCTTAATCACGACAGTCAACACTTTAAAAGTAAATGTTCTGGGACATAAAGAGTTCATTATAAATAATGTTGTTGTTTTTGCATATCCTTTACAGGACATCGCTGTCAACAACAGCATCTTTCAGCTGATTGTTGATTTCTTGGCAAGATTACGCTCAGTAGTTTGCATTGCTTTCTGAGCGACCGGCTCCATACTCTCATAAGTCACTGACGCGACTCGAACCGCTTCCAATTCTCGTGCGCTCACGTCAACCACGAGAGTATTCGGGGTTACGGAGAAAGCTGCTAACTCCTCGACCAGGGAGACCGGCATTATAAATAATAACAGTATTAATAATAATAATATTAAAACTAATAATAATAATACTAATATAATAATAATGATAATATTAATAATAATAATACTAAATTAATAATACTAATATTAATATAATAATAATAATAATAATAATACTAATACGGAAAATACTACACGAATGGTAATATAATAATAATAATAATAATAATAATAATAATAATAATAATAATATAGTAACACTAGAAAAAAAATAATATTACTAATAATAATAGTAATAATGTAATGTAATGTTGTTTGTCCATCAAGAATAATGATGACCATTCATTTCATCCAGTAGGGTTGAAAGTATGGAGCCGTCAGTTCTAAGATGGCTGATAAGGCCTATTTTGACTCGAAATGTTCTTTGACAATGTGGACAAAGATTGCTTGACGTTTCTGGAGGAGGATTTCCTGCAGTGGTTTTTCTGTCCTGCCTTTTCTTCACAGCTCTTGTAGTCCTGGTTGCCTCACACGTGACTGCACCCTTGCGTAATGATGCACGCCACGAATTTCGGTCTCTGGCTGCAGTCTCCCAGGTGTCATGATGAATTACAAAAGCATTCAGTGAGATTTTCAGTGTCTTTAAAGCGTTTCCTCTGGTCGCCCTGGGAGCGTTTACCACAACGCAACTCCCCGTAAAAAATTCGTTTAGGGAGCCTCGTTGGATGAAGAATGACTTGCGCGATGAATTGGATTAAAGTGAGGAAGAGTTGCGCAATTCGTCGACCTCACTCTCTCACCTGAAACCATCTGAGTCCAGTGACAAGACAAGTCAAGACGACTGGAGACGAATACAGGTGCAGTGGATGACCGTGCCTTGCCGTGCTCATTACGTTCCACAACGCTTTACAGGTAAACGCCGTCTTGCCGTTGAATCAGGAATGATTTCTACCGCGCAGTCTGCCGAATCCTGTCTTCACATGCTGGGTAGGCATACCCTAGTTCATCGCTTGGTTTGACACCAAATAGTAATAATACTATAATAATAATAATATTAATTATAATAATAGTCATTATAGTAATCACCATCACCGCCAGAATCATCATCATCATCATGTTACAGTTTCTTTGACAAACATCGATCTTATCGCGGTATGACGACAAGATGGTCAATTTTAAAAAGTTAGTTGCAAATTCATTTACAGGATGTGGCAGTCAACACCAGCATTTTTTACTGTTGTAATATATTGGCAATTTTACGTTCAGTAGTTTGCCATTGCTTTCTGAACGACCGGCACCCAAACCATTTCGTAAAAAGCCAAATCGCCGGCAGCTATGTTTCTAACGCGGGTGTACGGGATAACGAACTGCGTCCGAAATCCCCTCGTCACATAGACAGTCCAGTTCCATGACTACATGAATTAAGAAAAGAAACTGCTGCACGTCTCTTATACTGTCGGAATAGAAAGAGAACGCAGTTTGTCAATAAACTAGTTCATCGTCATCATCCCAGGCTTATCCAGCTGGCGTTGGCAATGTTGCTTCTCCTCAAATGCCATCTCCAACAGCATGAGTCAGCGCATGTGCTATCACCGTGCCATAAATCTTCTGTTAAGATTAAAAGCTAGATAGAGAGACAGACAGACAGACATAAAATGCTAATTATTATTTACATCCGGTACAATGATGTCAGCCTCACAACGCTCCTTATTTAAACCCGGTATAATGACGTCAACCTCACAACGCTCCTTATTTAAACCCGGTGCAATGACGTCAACACCACAACGCTCCTTATTTAAACCCGGTGCAATGAAGTCAACACCACAACGCTCCTTATTTAAACCCGGTGCAATAACGTCAACCTCACAACGCTCCTTATTTAAACCCGGTACAATGACGTCAACCTCACAACGCTCCTTAATTTTACATAAAATTTGGTGGAACTGCGGTAAAGCTGTGAAAGTTTAAACAATATATAATGACACAAAGTAGTGCAGCTTTACATAACAGAGTTACGACACATACAGAACGTTGCGGCGGTTAGCCTTCATCAGCAAACAAACACATTCACAAACACAACATACAGTCAAGGAGAACTCCTGTGACTACATTAGAAGGTGATGACAGGACGAGAGGAACAAATGCATGGAAAAATGGAAGCAATGAAGAGGAAATGAGAATTGACAAAATGTTAATTGAAAAGAATGTTAGTCGAAGAAAATGTTTAATAGACAAAACTGTTTATAGAGAAAAAAAAAACAAAAACTGTATACTCACCTCACGTACGGACCTGTGAATGTTTACGGAAATCTCAGGTGTATTTTTATAACGGTGCTGGATGTTACGGTACAGTGAACACATAGAAAGAAGGGGGCGGGGTAGGAGGCGTGTAAGATTGACCACGGCCCCATTGTGTGTTGGTCTGAATGGACTGGTGTGTAGGAACACGCGTTCTACATAGACACACTTCAACAGACAAAATGCTAGTGTCAGGACGTTGCGACAAACCCCAAGTTGATTCTCTCGGCAATACTGCGTTCAGTGGTTTGCCATTGCTCTTTGAAAGAAAAGTTTAATTTCCCAAATAACCCACACACGAGGAGGTTAACTGCCTAACCCGAAACTGTATCTATACACACACCCTTTTTCAGTACGCTAAAAATGAACCTAAAACAGGTTACACACCACACCCTCTTAAGACTTATAGAAACTGCAATTCGTAGTTATCAGAGCATGACCATTATCATGGGTATTGGTGCCTACGATTGAACTAACAGCCTAAATAATCATTCAAGCTGAAAAAATAAAAAAAAATAATGAACGCCCAATGGAACGTAGCAAGAGTGGTGTTTCGTAGGCACTGCTTAGAGGATTATATTTGCATATTTTGCGTTTGCTTTAATGCTGGCTTGATGGTTTGGAAATAATGTTCAGCGTTTCTAATCCAACGAATAAAGAAAACTACATGCACGTAGCATGTTTCCCCCCCCCCCCTTTTTTTTAGGGAGTCTTCGTGGCGAAGTGGTCAAGCCGTTTAACTCGGGCTCCGAAGGTTGTGGGTTCGATTTCGGGCCGAGTCCTTCGGTTCACGAGTTAAATTTTTCGGAGACTCCTGTGGGTCGTCACTAGAGCTACGGAGTTCGTGCTTTGTGCGACGCTTTCCGCGCTGCGGAAAGAGACCGAGCCATATGGGATAAAACCCGGTGCAATGAAGTCGACCCTGTCGACTTTTAAGCAACTTTTTCCCCCCTATGTAAATGTAACATGCACATTTGATGAATGAAATATGAGTGATTGAAAGGGCCGAATGTAAGACGGGCCTGCGTGCCCAATTTGTTATCCTTTTAAAATAAAGTTCGTTTGTTCGTTCGTTCGTTTGTTTTGTTTCTGTAACGACACAAGGTGAAGTAATATGCAGGCTAAAGTTAGTTGCATTTACTTTACAGGACACATGAAAGATGCACGTTCTGAAGATATTCACATTCATTTGCTTGCTTGATTTGTGCGATACACTTTGAATATTATTGAACCTGTGTATTGAAATGAACACTATCCGTGACACTTCTTTTGAACGGCCTCTGGTGGTACAGGGTGTAGTTTTAATGACTGTGCAGTGTTTGAAAATATTGTCGGTCCAAATTTTGTATTTACCTATTATGTTGCATGAACTTTATATGCGGTAAATACAAAACTGGGACCGGAAATATTTTCAAACACTGCATAGTCATTAAAAATACACCCTATTTTAGTTAAGCAGCCAAAGCATTCAAAGTTTGTTGCATGTACAATTTCATTATTGCAGATCAATTCTTAAAAGCGGTAAGCATGGCTGAATTGATTAGAGCGCTCGGTTTTAAACATCCGGTGTGCTGATGCTGAGCTAATGGGTTCACCTCCTACACCGGTAATTATCAAGTGAAAGTTCATGAACGTATGCATCAGTTTGTCTTCTTCACAGTGGGACTCCCTGACCCGAATAATCAACACATTAAGGCAATGTCCTGTATTCGGTAAACTATAAAATCGTTCAACACCTACACCGGTTAGATTGATTGATTTAGGAATCGACATCACAGCATTGGAGTATTCCCATAAGCATAAGTAATTCCCATCCTTAGCAGCCAGCGAAGAGTTCCAACATCAATAGTACCAGTAGCAATCTGATTATATGTCCGTCTCGCCTTTCCTCTGAGCGTCGAGCGTCCACCCGATCCCCTCGTCACTCCTCGCTGCCTCATTCTTGCCAGATCACGGTATAATCCATTTTCTCCTCCGAGGGGCACATGCGCGCCCACAAGGCCGCAACCACGTCTGCCTTGTCTATACCGGTTAGTTGGACTAAAAGGCTCACTTCTCGTCCTTGATTTTGGTACATAAATTACAAGTACCTATGAAGTCAGAGTGGGTTCGCCTGACAGGCGAGGGGCACTGGTAATAAGGACACCTAATCCACACGCAAAATTCAATCCAATGCTACTGGAAGTAGCATGTCTGGACCGCTCCAGGGTTTAAAGCGAGCGGGCGATTAAGACAAAAATAGACCTTACAAAATTTAGAAAAGTATTCGCTGACAAATGTATGAAACTGAAGGGAAGTTAACGTAAAAAAGAACGGTATAATTAGATAGGCTTTTATCTAGACTTCACATGGCACAAAAAATAGGGAAGGCACAAAAACACATGAAGATGGCAAGTAGAGATAGATATGCATTTCATGGCGGGAATATGGACGCAGCTGCGTGGGATAGCTAAGCAAAGCACACACTGACTGTAGTGCTGTAGTGAGTTGAATGAAGGCCATATCCTCCATGAGGGATAACAGCCGAACGGAGAAGAAATTAACATAGAACCATAGATGTCCACATTTATGCCACTCCTGGAAATTGTAAACGGACGTTTATCTTGGTAGATACATAATCTAATTTCTTTACCACTTGGGTTCTAACCTGGACACAAGATCCACCCAAAATATGTGTTAGTGCACGTACGATTAACTGCGATCCTGAAAACAAAGCGATCGCGTGTCGAGCCAGCTGAAAGCATTGGATATCCTTTACAGGATGTCGCAGTCAACTCCAGCATTGTTTAGTTATGTGTGATTTCTACTATATGGCTCAGAAGCCTGGACATTGAACAAGCAACTAGAAAGTCGCATAGAAGCTCTGGAGATGTGGATATAATACAGACGAATAGGTCGTATTTCATGGAAACAAAAACAATCAAATGCAAAGGTCCTAGAAAAACTGGGAATGAAGAGAGTGTTGATGAAAGAAATAAAGTGGAGACAAGGGAAATATTTTGGCCACGTTAAAAGACATGATACTCTTATAAAAATACCATACTGGAAGGCAAGGTAGAGGGCAGGCGAGCAAGAGGTAGACAACGATACAAGTGGGAGGATAACATCAAGAGATGGACGAACATCAGCCTGACAGAATGTACAGTCAAGGCAAGAGACAGACAGTGTTGCAGATCCATTGCAGCCAACCTTCATTGCGGAGACGGCACCTCATTGATTGATGATTTATTTCTTGGTATGTTTACGTTCAGTAGTTTGTCATTGCTTTCTGAACGACCGAAACACATGCCTTTGTATTAAAACCAACGCAACGCGGTCTGCTTCCATATCGCCCGCAGCTGTGTTTCCAACGCGGTCTGCACGGTTAAGAGTCGACACTGGATAACACTTAACCATTAAAATAACGACTATCTGTTATTTTTATCGTAACAGCTCCCTCCCTCACTGTTACATACATTTTCAAAGCTTAAAATAAAGGAACAGGAACTTGATGGGGGTATGTGGTTTGTATGTGAAGTGTTACGACTATCACATTTGTGTAGGTCTGAGTGCACGGGTGGATAGGTGATCAGCCTTTCCTCCGAACGACGAAGACTGTCATGGAACTCCCGCCCGACCGCTTTCCTGTCATTGTCGACGTAAGGTTCTAACCGTTAGACCATCTAGCCAGCTGATCATCTTCATCATCATGTCCTGCCAACTGACCTAGGTGTTCGGTTTCTCAACATATCTCGGCCCTTTGTGGTCTGGATGAACTTTCCTCCGTGCAACCATTTCACTCCGCCGAGAATCATTTCTCTTGGTCAACCTCTGTCTCTTTTCCCACTAATTTTTTGTATAGATGTCACGTTGTTCATTAATGCCTTTCTTCTCATCGCTTAGAGGTTAGCGACTTCTCTCCGTAATCTCGCATACTCTCGTAGGTAACGTGATGACGGTGAGAATCAGCAGTGGTTCGAATCGCATCGGTAACTTACGGGGTATGTGAGCCGGCCGCTCAGAGAGCAATGGCAAACTACTGAGCGTAATCTTGCCAAGAAATCAACATACAGCTGAAAGATGCTGGTGTTGACAGCGATGTCCTGTAAAGGATATGCAAAACATTTTTTTTAGACAATCGTTATTAGTTACTTTAGCCATCAAAGTCATTCGCAACATACGTTTCAAGAACCACATTTCCGTTGCTTCTAAGTTCTTTCTAATTTGTTCATTCACTTTCTGTAATTCATTGCGTGCAGCAAAACAGGTTCTATATGTATATCTCAGCATATACTTTCTTATATTCAATACCAGTGACCTATTGCGTAAGATACTATTCATTTTCAGAAATGCAGTTTTTCCTTGACCTATACATGTAATATTTTTAATGTATGTCGTACATCTCCCATCTGATGTTATATCTACCTCAAGATATTTACTTTTGTAAACTCCGTGTACGACGTGCAGCTAGGCATGAAGGGGCAAGCGAAGACTCGGACACAAAATCATATGTGCGAGAAAGCAGAAAAGGCCTCGTGGTGGTTTAGTTAGCTGTTTTTTTCAAAGCGACATCACTCTAGTACAGTGGTTCTCAACCAGTGGGGACTCCCCCCCCCCCTCCCAAGGAAAAAAAGGGAGGAGGTATGGTTTCCGGGAGGGGGCCGGGGCGAGGGGTGGGGTTTCAGATTATTTCAAGATCGTGTTAATACAAGAACCGATTACTTGATATTGTTTTCACTCCATACTTTACGGTTCTGTACTTCTCGCTCTTCTGAAATTCGTTTTATAACGTAAGTAGACCCACAAATCACGTTTATGTAGAAATCTAGACTTGTTATAGTATATGCTATTAAATTTAGCTTCCATTGTTACATATACTGTGTAGGGGCAAGTGAGGGGAATTTATAGGGAGGAAATACGAAAAGGGGGGGGGGGGGGGGGTGTGACATTGTGAACATATGATGAAGGGGTGCATGGGCCAAAAATGTTGAGAACCACTGCTCTAGTAACATGGGCCCCGTCCCTTTCTGCCAATCGGATTATATCATGTTTAAAGTAAAACACATAAAAGCAAGCGAACTATTTCCCATCTAAGATCTGGAAATTTTACTGTGTCGTGTCGACTCCGTAACCACTCCTACAAATGAGTGCAGTGCACATAAGACTGGGCCTCTGCAATGTAATCGAAACACGATGTGGTAGCAGTCATCGAGATCAAGAAATGTTGGTCAAGTCCAACCTTCGGCAACGTTGTCTATGGTGGTGTAAATCATATTGCGAGGACCGCGCTCCGCAGCAGAGACGGTGTGAGGGTTGGGAAGCCCACGCCCACAACAAATTAGCCAAGAGGAAGAGCTGTCTCCCTCGCTGGTGAACAGGATCACGGCTTTTTTCAGCTATAAACAGGATACGAAAGAGGATATATGGCGGCAACGTCGTCTACTGATGCATGGCGAACCGCCGATGCGAAGATAACGATTTGGGCGATGAGCGGAGAAAGAAGGCTTCTCACAGTAGCTAATGCTAGGATATGTGTGAGAGCACCAAGCACCGGATACACGATGTTAGCAACACCAACCAGCGAACATGGCACGAGAATTTGATGCACGATATTTCCTCCCTGAGGGATTGAGAGCAGACACAATGCGCATGAGTGGGACAACTGGATAAAGGAATCGAAAGTTGTGAATCAGTACAGTCATGACCGCGCCTCAGAGAATGTCATGAAGGTAATAGGCCGATACATTTGTTCTGACGATCTGATAGCCTTATGTAGAGCTTGCTCGGAGGCAAAGCTTTTATCACGAAGTCGAGAATAAGTATAATATATGACTCGTACTCTATCCAGTATTTCTACAAGCCTCGCCAGGAAATCTGCTGGTCCTAAGCAGTAAGCTTCAAATTACTCTAACTAATCAGGAACGGACAATTATTCGCAACAATGACCTTGCAAAAATTAGCGGTGTGGCCGAAGAGTTTGGTAGCAGAAATATCTCTCTCATTCGTAAGCATCCTAATCCGACTTTCCGTGGGTCATGTGTTGGAATCTCTGTCGAGACGGATGAAAAAAAAAACGTGTGACCTGTAATCGCAGATCAATATAACTTAATATGAGTACCTGGATATTATAGTGCCCTTGTGCTGTAGAAGTATGAAATGGCGAGTAATGAAACTGGATACTGAAATTGTGTTGTCTGCTGGTTCGTTTGTTGTAAATACCATGGCAGACTGTGAATTTACATGCCCATGGTTGAATCTGTGAAGTTCTTGCCATCTTCGTCCTAAAATAAGCGTGTATTTATCGGAGTGAGGTTAGTGGAGAGCCTTCTCTCTCAACTCGATACTAAAGTACCATCACTGCGGGTACTATGTTGCAATGCTCTTCTTCCCCTCTTCAGGCCCAGAAACATGTGGATGTGTAACACCACATGGGAACTTACTCAAGGAGTTTGCTAAGTAAGGTGGAGACACGAATGTTTCGTGTGCACTGGCTATCCTCGCATCAGAGGACACAGATTGTGAGAATTGAATGGATTTTTTGCCCTGGCCATGCAGGAGTGTGGGGGAATGAACAGGCTGATAGGCTGGCAGGGAATGCACCTCTTGATACACTATCTATGGACAAAGGAGAGGTGGTGGTGCCGGTGGGACCAGATGGAGAAGGCGAGGCAACAGACTGAGAACCCGCATGTGGAAAGAATGATATTGCGGGGGATCGGCAGAGGTTCTGAAAGAATCTCAAAACTGAGAGGCAAGACAAGAAGAGTTTTCAGTATGATAGCAATGATAGCGGTGGGAACGATTAGTAGTAAGACTCTTAGCTGGCTGTTGAACGAGGGGACAGAGTGCGTATGAGAATGTCCTGAGTGTAGTGATGTCGGTTCGTAGCTCAACTTAGCTCAGCCGGAATTTTACATGTGCGGAGAAGCATATTAGGACGTAACTAGGTAATGATTCAGAACACGACATAAGGACTGGCTGTGTTGAGTTAAGTCAAGAACCGACATCACAGCACTCGGGATATTCCTGTACGTGCTTCGTCCTTATCTGCAGCTATCAGCGAAGAGTCACAATAATAATGGTACCAGAATCAGCAGAGAATATGTCCGTTTGGCCGTTCCTCAAAGATTTGAGTGTCGGTCAGTTCTCTGGTCACTCCCTGCTACATCATTCTCTCCAACCTTAACCCGTTGAACCCGACGAGCCGGTATACAGGCTTCAACGTGTTTCCTGTTTACATCTCAATGTTAATAGGCAACCAGCCGACCAATAAGCATCCAGCTTACATCAAGACATGGCTAATATGTTTAGATGTATGCTGTTAGGGTATATATATATATATAAGATATATTATATTAATTATTATATATATAATATGAATAT
>JACEFZ010026268.1:0-59579 GCA_014155875.1 Cepaea nemoralis
CCCTCTCCTGGCCACCTTATTTCTTGAATTGCTGTGATATCCATTTGATATTCAACCAGCTCCCGGGTTAGTTCTTCGGCCGCTCCAGCTCGATATAGTGTCCGTACATTCCATGTTCCAAATCTCAAAAGTCCTTTAACGTTCCAAGGTCGTTGTCCAGATAAGTCAGTCCGATATCGAGGCTCATGTATTTGTTTCGTAACAAAGAAAGGTTTTTACAAAGGTGGGGATGTTAACCCCACGCTTCAACCCCCAACCTGGAGGACCAGGGTGTTTCTCTTTGTCTGTTCTCTACCCTTTGACCTGTCCGGCTTGGGAGGCCCTGCTGGTAGCTACGCTACCGCCGGCATAGCTCTCAGGGTCATTGAGAAACTCAAGCTCCCCCACCACGAAAGGTGGAAACACCATCGGGGGAGTTCCAGAGCATCAGTAAACAATAATATTACTGAACTAACAATTGAGTGTATATTTTACATTCATTTCATGTTTCAGTTTCTGTTGCTTTTTATTCTTAATATTCCGAGCCCTGCGTAACACTTTTTGTCATCTCAAAGACGGGTTTCACTTGTTGTTATTCTGTGTGATCTATCCAACAGGTCTAATGTTTCTAATGTTATCTTTCCTTCTCTCTTAGTCACGTACACTGAATGTGCAAAGTAAACATTTGGTGCTTCTATGTCGGGCTGCGACACTATCCAAATTTGATGTTTGTATTACTACCAGTGGCTGGTTTCTAGCTGTGACTGTCTATTTGATCTTCACTGCGCTGGTGATACTGTTTGCTCACTTAATTTTAAAAAATGCAATTGTCAATGTGCTTTAATTGGGTGTTGCCATTACCGATTTAGGGACTAGTTATCATGTAGAAATAGACTGGTGAGCACCATACACACTGAAACTAGACAAAAGGCGATGTAAAACACACAACGAAAGTCATGACGTAAGACATATGCCGGCACAATAACTGACACATTCAAAGTACACAAATTAGTTAGCTGCATATCCTTTATAGGACGTAGTGGTCAACTCCACCATATTTTGGCTGTTTGTGATTCCTGAGCAAGTATACGTTCAGTAGTTTGCCATTGCTTTCAGATTGGCACTCATACCATTGTATGGAAATACCAGCGCAGAACGGTCTGCTTCCAAATCGCCCGCAGCTGGTTTTTGAATGCGGTATGCGGGATTACGAGTACGAATTCCATTCGCAACCCCTTCGTCAGATAGCCGGCCTTAGTACACATGTAGTACTCTTTAAACTAAGCGAAATGTAAGGTCTTTCTGAAAAATGTAATTCTTTGATAGCTTATTATACAACTTAGGTTGTGTACTATTCTTAACGTGTGCCCCATCCAGTTGTTGCATTAAAACACTCTGTCGCAGTATTTATTTTAACCTATTAGATGATGCTATAATTGTAATGCCTTTTAAAATTAACCGTATTACGTTAAACTTAAAATTATTGAATAACATAAATTGATGGATCACCACTAGTTCTTGAATTATCACTAATTTTTGTATTACAGTTAACTTCTGTATTACAACTAATTATCTAACCGCAATTTCTTGTCTTACCACTAATTCCTGTATTACCATGAATTCTTGTATTAGGACTTCTAAACTGTTTCAAACATTAGTACTATTGACAATTCATGCATTATTTCTATGCTTATAATGTCTCAAATAAATATATGATGACTAGCACCGGTATCAGCACTGACAGTGCTACTATTCCACTCGGCACTGTCCATGTCTGCCACTTACTCCACACTGTCAATGTCTGCCACTCACTCCACACTGTCAATGTCTGCCACTCACTCCACACTGTCAATGTCTGCCACTCACTCCACACTGCCAATGTCTGCCACTCACTCCACACTGTCAATGTCTGCCACTCACTCCACACTGTCAATGTCTGCCACTCACTCCACACTGCCAATGTCTGCCACTCACTCCACACTGCCAATGTCTGCCACTCACTTCACACTGTCAATGTCTGCCACTCACTCCACACTGTCAATGTCTGCCACTCACTCCACACTGTCAATGTCTGCCACTCACTCCACACTGTCAATGTCTGCCACTCACTCCACACTGTCAATGTCTGCCACTCACTCCACACTGTCAATGTCTGCCACTCACTCCACACTGTCAATGTCTGCCACTCACTCCACACTGTCAATGTCTGCCACTCACTCCACACTGTCAATGTCTGCCACTCACTCCACACTGTCAATGTCTGCCACTCACTCCACACTGTCAATGTCTGCCACTCACTCCACACTGTCAATGTCTGCCACTCATTTACCTGACAGCCGTATTAGCCTGTTCAAGACTCCTGGCAACTTCAGCATATCCTCGCTGATCATGGACAACTCGTCCCTGACCTCAAACAGTGCTACCATTCCACTTCACACTGTTAATGTCTGCCACTCACTTACCTGATAGCCGTGTTAGCCTGTTCAAGACTTCTGGCAACTTCAGCTTATGCGGACTGATCATGGACCACTTTTCCCTGACCTCAAGCTGCTCGAGAGTATCAGCACAGTTCTCGGACAAGCTGTTCAGTAGTTCTATAACTGTAAAATATATAAAATGTTTGCGTATCCTTTACAAGACATCGCTGTCAACATAAGCATCTTTCAGCTGATTGTGACCTCTTTGGCAAGATTGCGCTCAGTAGTTTGCCATTGCTCTCTGAGCGGCCGGCTCATTATCCCGCAAGTCACGAGCGCGTGCAGAACCGCAACCAATTCTCGCGAGCTGCGAGAGCCTGTGTGGATAGACGGGATTACGGAGAAAGTATTGTAACGCATCGGCCAGAGAGACCGGCGTTCTATAACTAGGAACAGAATATACAGTTGATTTCCCTAACGTGTTAGCGTCGTATTTATTCATGATTCGTTGCGTTATCAAGTTTTGTTTACCAAAATCATGTCTTCTTTATCTGCTATTTCCCAGACCTGTTAATCTCTATTCTGTCACCGGTGTGTTCATTATAGCCAATGCCATCTAACTGTGTTAGCTCTAGTTGCACACAGTTCCACAAGCTTCTTAATGAACGCCCTTTAACTGTTCAATATTATCATCATAATTATCATCACCAAGTGCCACGCTCCTAAGCATGCGGTAATGGTTGGCCATCTCACACAGTCACCATAATTCCAATTCCAATTTTTGGTACGAGTACCCCCTTTCAGCCTTCGAGTTTTCGACTTGGCTATGTTGGGTGTTTATGGTGTAGCTTGTAGTTTATCTTTCGTTCAATGGGCTGCTTTTTGTCAGCTTTCCGGCATCTGATGGGTTGATTGCGTTCGTTACTTTCTTGATGAGGTTTTTCATGTCTGGACAGAGTCGCGCACTTGTTGAGGCCCGGAGTAATTGTGGTCCCACCCTGTCTTATGGTGCTGTTTCCTTTAGGGAGCTTTGCCATTTGTCGTCTCTCCTGTTGTTCCTCCTATTTCCCCGCAGTCACCATAGTCTTGTTAAAACTATTTAATGTTGCCCAACCATCCAGGTATTTATCTCTCTGCTTGCCCCTTGATCTTTTCCCATCAATTTTGCCAACTGTCACTATGTCGTGCGAGTTCATGAAAGCAACTTACCAAGAAGTAATTGGCTCAATGTAGAAAAAATTATACCCCATAAAAGATGGTTTTTGCAGACAGACAAAGAAAAAGATCACTCTACTGTTGACATTCGAGCCGGAAACAGAGCGTTAATTTTGGGTTGAAATATTCATATTGCCTCGTTTGGCCGAAATTATCTGGGCAACATCTTGGTAGCTTTTGCAGTTATTGGTACATTTCTTATTCTTAACGAGTTACCACTATTACACCACACCTCATTACTTCTAGAGCTGTAATTATTATTTGTCACCGCTGACGCTGTCAGTGCTGAATCTACAATATAATACCACATCTAGTGGTTAGACTTTTACTTATGTTTATTTCTGACACTTTACTTCTTCCAGGACATCATCATTTATTTCTTCCAGGACATCATCATTTATTTCTTCAAGGACATCATCATTTATTTCTTCCAGGACATCATCATTTATTTCTTCCAGGACATCATCATTTATTTCTTCCAGGACATCATTATTTATTTCTTCCAGGACATCATCATTTATTTTATTTCTTCCAGGACATCATCATTTATTTCTTCCAGGACATATCATTTATTTCTTCCAGGACATCATCATTTATTTCTTCCAGGACATTATCATTTATTTCTTCCAGGACATCATCATTTATTTCTTCCAGGACATTATCATTTATTTCTTCCAGGATATTATCATTTATTTCTTCCAGGACATTATCATTTATTTCTTCCAGGACATTCAACATTAATTTCTTCCAGGACATTATCATTTATTTCTTCCAGGACATCATCATTTATTTCTTCCAGGACATCATCATTTATTTCTTCCAGGACATCATCATTTATTTCTTCCAGGACAACAAAGTACAATGCGCACTAGTGTGGGTTAGTACTAAGACTGCTGAAAGTATCCCACAGTAATGTATTGCACATATTGTGTCAGTGTTTACCCGTACTGGTCAAATTATAGTTTTACATTGTTTCTACTTCCACAATTGTTTTGTTTCTAATTCCACAATTGTTTCTCATTCTCATAACAATATTTCCTTCTGTTTGTAATACTAACGCGACCAAATATTGACACCTTTATTCGGGAACTATTGTATGCTTTTCATGAAAGTAAACTGACAATTCAGGCAGCAGTGTGTTAGCTAGCCACTCTATTATCCCAGCATACCAAGAAAGTGTAGTAAACATACCTTTAACACGCCTTAGTAGCATTGGGCATATGGTCAGTGAGAGGACCAGTTTACATGCTTTAAGAATATTCCGTATATGGTGCTACATCCATATTTGTGTAGATCAATCGGCACACTTTGGGTAATGTGGTCAGTGTCCCACCGGCTGCCTTTACTTCTTAAGACATTTCCTGGTACATATTTTAGGCTGAGCTGACATGGTAGCCCAGTTATATTTTTAAAAAAAATAATTCTCGATGCGAATTCGAATTAATAACATTGGACCGGCGAACGTCTGGCCATTACATTACCGCGGCGCCCATAAAACAAGACCTTCTGTGAATATGTGACGTGTTACATATTTTTGTAGGCTTGAATGCACGCAGGAATAGCTGGCCTCCCATGGCGAACGTCGAAGCTTCGCCCGACAGCGGTCATGCCATTGTAAGCACAACGTCCAAACCTTTCCATAAATACGCCAGCTAAGCATACCACGGATAGGTGACAAGTGGCGCAAAATTTCAATGAAATATTCTCGACTGCTCAGCTCAATAACAATAAACACTCTTATATATATATATATATATATATATATATATATATATATATATATATATATATATATATATATATATATATATATATATATATATATATATATATACGCTAGCTGACCCTACCCGGATTCGCCCAGTCCCTCGTGGGGAGCATCTCATTTAATTCATATAAGTAGTCATATAAGTTCTCGTTCCCGTTCCCGACTGTCTGTCTGTCTGTCTGTCTGTCTGTGTCTGTCTGTCTGTCTGTCTGTCTGTCTCTGTCTGACCCGGCCCGGCATCGCCCAGCTCCTGGTGTGGAGCATCTCATGTAATTCATATAAGTAGTCATATAAGCTCCCGTTCCCGTTCCCAACTATCTAGCTGTTTGTCTGTCTATCTGTCTGTCTGTCTGACACGACCCGGCTTCGCAAAAAACATTGTCACCTGAATGTTGTAAACATAAACAATGCATATTACTATGTTATGAGACACATCCACCACCCACCCAAACATCCCCCATGCACTCCAACTCCCCAAACCAAACACACACATAACCCACACACACATACATTCCCCCACCCATGCACCAAATCCCTACACCTACACATCTCCCCACCCACACACACCTCTCACCCACCACACATCCCATCCACCCAAACCCCAAGCACATATACATTCAATAACCCACACATCCCACACCTACACACATCTCCCCACCAACTCACATATCCTCTACCCGTCCCATTACCCACCAACAATCACTCATCCACATATCCTCCTCCACCCACACCCCTTGAAATAACTTTTCTAGAGTTAAGTCTCATTGCTATATAGAAATTAAAATGAAAAATGAAATATTAAATAAAATTAAGTAAGTAGCCGATTTTACACTAAAAAAATATGACAGTTGGCAGCGTGGGAATTAGAGGAAGACGTGTAGAAAATTTCATATCAATCAGATGGACTGTTCGCGAACGTATAAAGGACATACATACATACATACATACATACATACATACATGCATACATACATACATACATACATACATACATACATACATGCATGCATGCATGCATGCATACACACACACACACACATACATACATACACACACACACACACATACATACATACATACATACATACATACATACATACATACATACATACATACATACATACATACATACATACATACATACATACATACATACATACATACATACATACATACATACATACATACATACATACAGTCTCTTTTATATTTAAGATATATATGGAGAATGGTGCGAATTCCTTGTATTTCCTGGGCAACCATCGACAATTGCATGAAAGGATAATGAAACTAGAACAGTGTATAGAGACAAACGGCTTTCTTTGGTCACGTGGGGGAGAAGAGAGGCATTGGAGAACTTCGTGACATCTGGAAAGATCAAAGGGAAGAGAGGCAAGGGCAGAACGAGAGAAAATATGCTGGATGGACTGAGACGGTGATATGGTGGAATTTCGTTAGCCTAGTTAATTCAGAACAATACAGACAGAGATCTGTGGAGACATGAACACTTACGCCAGCTGGCAGGGCACTTGATGATGATAATGATACACGTGGAACCAAATACAAACACACACACACACACACACACACACACACACACACACACACACACACACACACACACACACACATACGAGTTACTTACCAAAGTCAATTTTGTAGAGTACTCCTATATGAAGTCTCAGGGATTTCAGTTCCCTTTGAACTCTCAACACTGACCTTAGATTGGCCAGAATGGCACGATAATAACAACGCGACAAGTTAACAATGCTTAATGACTCCAGTGAATTGTTTCCGACTCTTATTAAAGATGTCAGAAAGTTCCCAATCTTTGCAAAGGGTCGTGGTTCTGGCCCTAAAATATGATTTGAACAAAAGAACAGGTTTGTTCAGCAGATGTGCATGATTTATGATGATTATAGGCATGTCAGGTGTACAGCCCGATGGCTGAATACTTACCGTAGAGTTAATGGCTAATTGAATAACATAGAGAGAATATTAAAATCAGGTGGTAACAACTATCACTTTGACTGGCTTGATAACCAAGGTATAGGTATAGGTGCCAGTCGTTCAGAAAGCAATGACAAACTACTGAATGTAAAACTTGCCCAGGAATCACGAACAGCCAAAATGCTGGGGTTGACTGCTACGTCATGTGAAGAGCATGCAACTAATTTTTTTTTAATTACAAATAAATAATTAAGTAGATGAATAATAATAATAATAATAATAATAATAATAATAATAATAATAATAATAATAATAATAATAATAATAATATTCATCATCATCATACAAGAGTGGATACAAATATATTTCTAAAACTATTTGCAGATATTAGAAGAGACTACGTGATGTGGTTTTTACCAAGACGCACAGCAATATCGCGGTAGAGAATTATATAATGAAAGTATGAATATGTAGCACTGCAGACCGAGGGTTTCCACCAGACCTGGTCACCTGTGTTTATCTGCGTGACTTTTGCAGACAATCAGGAGTGACGTTAGTGGTGGTGGAGGAAGTAGTAGTAGCAGTAGTAGTAGAAGTAGTAGTAGCAACAGCTGTGAAAGTAGTATTAATAGTGGTGGTTGTGCTGTTGGTGGTAGTAGTAGTAGTAGTAGTAGTAGTAGTAGTAGTAGTAGTAGTAGTAGTAGTAGTAGTAGTAGTAGTAGTAGTAGTAGTAGTAGTAGTAGTAGTAGTAGTAGTAGTAGTAGTAGTAGTAGTAGTAGTAATAGTAGTTAGTAGTAGTAGTAGTAGGTAGTAGTAGTAGTAGTAGTAGTAGCAGTAGCAGTAGTAGTAGTAAGTAGTAGTAGTAGTAGTAGTAGCAGTAGCAGTAGTAGTAGTAGTAGTAGTAGTAGTAGTAGTAGTAGTAGTAGTAGTAACAGCAGCAGCAGCAATAGTAGTAGTAGTAGTAGTAATAGTAGTAGTAGTAGTAGTAGTAGTAGTAGTAGTAGTAGTAGTAGTAGTAGTAGTAGTAGTAGTAGTAGTAGTAATAATTGTTGTTGTTATTATTATTATTGCTGTAGTTGTAATACTACCTAAACCAAAAGTAAAGTACCCTTTTTCATACCTTGATATGTATTGAGTATGTATGGTAAGTAACAAGTAGAAGACTGTTTTCGTTATTTGTAGCATATCAGGTACATGGTGCTAGCTCTATATTGGTATACACCAGTCATCACTGGATGGAGGATGTGAACAATATAATGCAGGCCGCCTTTATCGCCCAGAACAGTTCCTGGTACCAATGTTAGCCTGAGTAGACATTGCAGCATAGGCTAATGCTTCAGAAATCATCCAGGAGTTGTAGTATGTTAAAAATACAGAGTAACAATTAGTGAAGCAGTTGCAACAGCATTTAACTTTTTTAAAATACACACACTTTTTCTTCTTCATCTGCGTTCATACTGAGAGTTTTTTTCGGACGTGATTGCGTTGTGCCTGTTTACAGCAGAGCTGCGTTCTTGCACCGTTAGGCCGACACATCCGACTACTGTGGGTATTTGTTGACAGGGTTAAATTTTTCGGATACAACAAACTCATAACCATATTTTACATAATTTTCAACGATGGTATAGTTTGTGCTAAAATGACGGCATTTACAACTTTCATTGTAATACAACGTCTGCTGTAATAACCAAGAAGCTATTTACGATTACAATTTATAACATGATCTGCGCGATGCCAGTCTTCACAAACATCACAACCTGAAAAATCCACGGTTATGGAGCGCAGTGCCAGCATCACTCTCTCGGGCGTTCGTAGTTTGCGGCTTGTTCATTCCACTGTTCAAGAGAAAATGACTGCGACGCCAGATCTTAGGATGCAGGAAAGGCGACAACCATTGCTTGCAGGTCAGGGACATGTTGAACCTGTCTCTGCTTGGCAGTAGGCAGTAAATGTCCAAAAGGACCTCGAAGGGCAGGTCGTTCCACGATGGCTTGTAGCTGGGGCTTGGTAGATAATTAAACAACATTAAAATTGTCGTATCTACTTTGCTAGGACATTACCACCAACACCAACCACAGGTTAATGTTCAAAACAATTTCATAGGGCACAGTATGAGTGAAGTCTCGTATTTGTAGAACGTCCTACTCTGCATATACCATGTGGCACATCACAGTAACGATACTAACCTCTCTCTCTCTCTCTCTCTCTCTCTCTCTCTCTCTCTCTCTCCCTCTCTCTCTTTCTCTGTCTCTCCCTCTCTCGCCTTTCTCATATATACCATGCGCATGCGTATGTATACTACTGTATGAATGTTTGTTGATCGGTGTAGATGTATGTATGTGCGCACACACATATCAGTTCGCCCAGATTTAGGACTCGCCTCATAACAACACATAGACGCCCATAATCTGAAGTTTTGTTAGTAACACCAACACACTTGCGTGCTCCCTTCATTGCTCTATAATATCCGTCCACTAGGGCCAAACCCATTCACGGGCACCCACTCATGCTTCGGGAGTATATCCACTGGGACTCCTCGGTTACCATCACATCTCTATTGCTACAAGTTTTCTGACTTACCTTCCTGCCTTCGCCCTCCCCCCCCCCCCCCCCGCCTTTTCTGTTCATGTGCCACTTTCATGTACCTGGGATCCTCACTGGGCTGTTACACCCACCACCCAGACATCACCCCTCTCTCTCGGCGGTGTATATAAGGCGATTACGGTGACATTGTCGGCGATACACGTTCGGATTCCCAGGTAAGTAGAAACATTTTTGGTCAAATTTTTATTTTGTCTTCATTGCTTTCATGTTTTCATCTTTTTGTTCTTCTCATCCCGTCGTCACGCCTCAGTGTAGTTACCGGAGGGTCTTCTCCGTGGTTATGTGTTGTGTTTTGTGTGTGTATTTGTTTGCTGATGAAGGCTAGTCGCCGCAACGTCCTGTATGTGTCGCAATTCTCTTATGTAAAGCTGCACTACTTTGTGTCATTTTATATTGAGCTACCAATACAGTGGTCTGGAGGTTTAATCCCGTACTGGTAGAAGTGAACGTATCCTCAGTCTTAACTGGTCTGAGACTGGAGCCAGTATTATTAAATGAGTACTGAATAATTAGCAGACATGTTTCTTGAAAGCAAACAACAAATGCTTGTGTAAGGGTGGGACTGATCACCCTACCCTTTCTGACCAGACTAATATATGCACAAACTTAACACATCATGCCCAAACAGCACCATACGTCATTGGAATATCTTGACTTTGAGTAGAAAACAAAAACACAAAACAGATAATACTATGACAGTTATTATTATACATGTGTAGATGACTAGTTGCACTTGCATATCGACTATCACCCATACTGAAACATCCAAATTTACTCATGTCCGCAAAATGACAGATAATAAACAGCATATTCACATCAACCCTATGAAACCATTCGACTTTATCCAAATCACACTTTCGCAAAATCAACACCTGCGAGATGAGATGCCTGAGGAGAGCTGCCAACTTAACAATCCCAGACCGAGTAAGAAATGTTGTTATCAGACAGACAGTGGGATCAACAACTTGTGCCACATTTATTGAAAGACAGAAGATCAAGTGGTTTGACCATGTTAGAATGCAACACCATAAACTACCATCACTGGCCTTACATCAAAGATCATCTGCGACGAGACCACGAGGACGTCCAAGAAGAAAATGGATTGACGACATCAAAGATATTGTACAATCACACGGAATGACACTATCCAGTGCGGCCCATCGGGCGCTGGAGCGCAAATTACTTTTTAATAGGCTCTAGCATAATGACTTGGGCTGAAAAGCTCATACAGCCAGCTGCTTTCCCTCCCAAAGGATAAACAAGCATACGATGTCCTTCATTTTACAAAATTCAGTTCTTCACTTTCTTAATGGGCTCACGGTTTCCCTGGGAGCCAGAGCCACCCCATGTTGTTCCAGATTCCTGGGGCCAGAGCCATCCCCATGATGGTCCAGGTTCCTGGAGCCAGAGCTGCTCCATGATGTCCCATGTCCCTGAGGCCAGAGCCGCCTATATGATGTTCCAAGGTTCCTGGGGCCAGAGTCTCTCCATGATGTTCCAAGTCCCTTGGGGCCAGAGCCGCCCATATGATGTTCCAGGTTCCTGGGGCCAGAGTCTCTCCATGATGTTCCAGGTTCCTGGGGCCAGAGCAGCCCATATGATGTTCCAGGTTCCTGGGGCCAGAGTCTCCCCATGATGTTCCAGGTCCCTGGGGCCAGAGCCGGTCCATGATGTTCCATGTGACAATGGGTTGATTCGGACTGGTTGCCTCTACTGGTTAGCTAGGCTAGATTAAGTGTAAACTACACATTGTGATTAAGACCAAAGGATCGAGAATCTTCAATCTAATATTACTTACTAGTTTACCAACAATGACAGTCTGAAACAGGCTTATGAAACTTTAACATAATATATAACAATAAGAATGAGACAAACAGCTTTCTTTGGCCATGTGATGAGAAGAGAGGCATTGGAGAACATCGAAACACATGGAAAGATAAAGAGAAAGAGATGCAGAGGCAGACCAACAGAAATGATTCTGGATGGACTGAGACAATGCCATGGAGGAATATCATCAGCACAAGCTAGATCCAGAACACCAAGGACCACGATCTGTGGAGACACATGATCGCCTACGCCAGCTGGCAGGAGCATAGTGACGATGATGGTGTTATCGAGTGCGAGATAGGCATGTCAAAATGAAAAACTTCTACTGCCAGAGTAACGACCGACGATTGCCTGGAAGGGACTAATGAAAGAGAACACTCTATCAATAAGAAAGAGACCAAAAAATTCTTTAGTTATGTAATGAGCTAAAAGGCACTGGAGAACATCGTGACAACTGGAAAATTAGAAAAGGTAAAGGCTGACCAAGAGAAATGATATTGAGTCTAGTAGTTCAATATAGAGGAATGTCCTGGAAATAACTGCCCTAGAACACCAAGAACTCTGCTAACTGAAGCCCGATAGCAGATGTGCTGAAATATTAGATCCTTGTTTCTGCGAAAGCCGTTGTAACCCAATGGCTAGAACACACGTGGTCATATGTTTGATATGACATATGTGTATTATCATCATTCTGTGAGAACAAATGCTATGGAGGCATTCCCTCTAACATACAGCTAATGACGACCACTGAGGCATTTACTCATCTCAGTACCTAAAAAAGAATAACTCATCAAGACTAGATGGAATCAGTAATCGGATAATTTGCCATGCTGCACCGGCGATCTGCCAGTCACTAATTTGTATATATAATAGATGTCGCACCAAAGATCATCCTCATTTAAAAGCTGGTTCTGTAGACCAGTGGTTCCCAACCGGTGGGGAATTCCCCCCAGGGGCGAGGGGGATTTTAGGGCTTTAGGGGATATAAGATGATTTCAAGATCGAGTTAATACAAGAACCGATTACTTGATATTGTTTTTCCCTTCATACTGTACAGTTCTTTCCGTCTCACCCCTTCTAAAATTCAATTTATAAAGTAAGTAGACCCACAAATCATGGTTATGTGGACATCTAGACTTGTTTTAGTATGTGCTATTAAAGTTAGCTTCCATTATTACGTATGCAGTGTGTTATGTTGTTTGTCCATCAAGAATGATGATGACCATTCACTTCATCCAGTGGGGTTGAAGGTGTGGAGCCGTGGGTTCTAAGATGGGTGATAAGGCCTATTTTGGCTCGAAATGTTCTTTGACAATGTGGGCAAAGAATGCTTGACGTCTCTGGAGGAGGATTTCCTGCAGTGGTTTTTCTGTCCTGCCTTTTCTTCACAGCTCTTGCAGTCCTGGTTGCCTCACATATGACTGCACCTTTGTGTAATGATGCACGCCACGATTTTCGGTCACTGGCTGTTGCCTCCCAGGTGTCATTGATGAATTCCAAAAGCATTCAGTGAAATTTTCAGAGTGTCTTTAAAGCGTTTCCTCTGGCCACCATGGGAGCGTTTAACACAACGCTGTTCACTGTAAAAAATTCTTTTAGGGAGCCTGTGATCTGGCATGCGAGTCAAGTGACCAGCCCAACGAATCTGAATTTTCATCAGTATATCAGTATAGTGTGGATACTGGGCATGGATGCTCTTTCTAGGACTTCAGTGTCTGGAATCTTGCTTGCCATTTAATCTTCAGTAGCTTCTTTAGGCAGACTGTGTGGAAGTGGTTTAATTTCCTAGCGTGTCGCTGATAAACAGTCCAGGTTTCACAAGCATTTTGCAATGTGGATAATACAACTGCTTTGTAGACTTTTAGCTTTGTTTGCAGGCTTATTCCAGTTCTGTCCCATACATTCTTGTACAGTCTGCCAAAGGCCGCACTGGCCTTGGAGATTCTTGCATTCACTTCGTCATCAATTGTGGCAGCTTGTGACACAGTGCTGCCAAGATAGGTGAATTTGTCCACAACACTTAGTCTATGATCATTCACTTTGATATTCGGAACAGTGTGATTATTCCCTGGAACTGGCTGGTACATAACTACAGTCTTCTCCAAGTTGATATTGAGCCCAAAGTTGACACAGGCATGTGAGAAAGCTGAAACATTATGTTGCATGTCCGCCTGTGAGTTGGCGTATAGAGCGCAATCATCAGCAAACAGAAGCTCCCTGATGGTGTCGCTGTCAATTTTGGTTTTAGCTTTCAGCCTTCTGAGATTGAATAACTTTCCATCCATACAGTAGTTGATGTATATTCCAATGTCGTTGTTCTCGAAGGCATTCATCAACATGGCTGAAAACATGAGGCTGAACAGTGTTGGTGCCAGGACACATCCTTGCTTCACTCCATCGGTGACAGGAAAGACAGGAAAAGTATGCAGTGTAGTGGCGTTGGTGACAGGAAAAGTATGCAGTGTAGGGTCGGGGCAGTATTTTAGGTATGAAATACGAAAGGGGGAATGACGTTCTGAAAATAGGGTGAAAAAAAAAGGAGGGGGGGGGGGCACGGGTCAAATGTTTAGGTAGGAATTACGAAAAGGGGGGGGGGAATGACGTTATGAAAATATGGTGAAGGGGGCACGGGTAAAAAAATGTTGAGAACCACTGCTCTAGACGATCATCTCATTAGTAATTATAGACCAATTTCCACACTATCCTTATTATCCAAACCGCTAGAAAAGCACATCAACAAAACATCACTAGAGCACTTAGTTCGCCACAAACTAACAGTTGACATTCAGTCAGGATTTCGGCCAAAATACTCTTGTCATACGGCCATAACAAATATGATAGAAAACTGGCATCAAAATATTAACAACAATACACTATGTGAAGCGGTGTTTATAGACTTTAGAAAAGCATTCGATATGATAGATCATAGTATTCTAATTAAAAAACTCAATCAATCATGTGCCATGCCGGAAAGCGTGGGCGGTCATGACTCGCCATTTCACTCGATCACCAGCGTCGTGGATCAGCTGATTGGTCCTGTCTAGTCCATGCCATGCAGCCAAGCCATCTAGGTATTTTCCTCTCGGTCTTCCTCTTGATCTGTTCCCCTCGATCTTGCCAGTTATCACTAAGTTCTCCAATCCATTTCTTCTCATAACATGTCCAAAATATTTTGACTGTCTACGTCTAATTTCTCTAATTAGTTTACGATTTTCATTTTTCTCCTGTAAAACTTGGTCATTGGTTTTTCTGTCCGTCCATGGTATTCTTTGCATTTTCCTCAGAAACCACATTTCTGCAGCCATCAGATGATTTTCGGCTTGACTGCACATTGTCCAAGTTTCACATCCATACAGAATAACAGGCTCTATGTATCCCCTCAACACTCGTCTTCTCGTTTCAGTTGACATCTCTTTATTGGTCAGAATGTTTTTCATCTTGCTAAAGGCTACTTTCGCCATGGCGATTCTTGTTCTAATCTCTTCAAGGCATCTCCCATCAGATGGTATGACTGTTCCGAGATAATTGTAGCGATTCACTTGTTGAAAAATATGCCCATTTACTTGTTAACACTAGAAACAATGAAAGTAAGCTATAATATAGTGACATTAATAAAATCATTTTTATTAGATAGAAAACAAGTAGTATCACACAATACATTTTTACATCAAGCCATTACCATTAATATTGGAGTACCTCAGGGGTCTATTCTTGGCCCTCTGTTGTTAGTCATTTATATAAATGATCTTCCCTTATATCTGACGTCGTCCTGCTGTCTATTTGCAGACGACTGCACGGTATATACAAACGCTATTGAACGTAATGTGCTAGAAATATTCTTGCAACAGGAAATAAATAGTATAGTTAACTGGAGTCATGCACAGCGCATGCAAATCAATACTTCTAAAAGAAAATCTATGATAATAGGAACCACCCTAAACTCGCAGAGAACTCTACAGCTGCACATTGGTATCATGCCTATAGAAATTGTAACCGAGCACAAGGCACTGGGTCTTATCATAGATAAAAATCTAACCTTTAACTTCCATGTTCATGCTCAAGTTAAGCAAATAGCCAAAGAAAAGTATACCAACTCGCCAAAATTAAAAATTTCCTTGACGAAAACACAAGAAAGATATTCTATACTTCCCATATACAAACATATATTGATTATTGCTCCACAATCTGGGATGGATGCTTCAAATCAATAACAAAACGCCTTTATTCACTCCAGAAAAGGGCAGTACGTTTAATTAATGGTTAGAAGCTTACCGACAATTCTAACCTACATAAACGTCTTCGGTTACTGCCACTCCACAAACGCTTACTTTTTAAAAAGGCTAAACTAATCCACAAAATCCTATTTCAAAATGTTCCAAGCTACCTTTGGCCATTGTTTAAATATAACGCAAGACATAACGAACGACTAAATATACTTCATGTCCCTAAACCTAGGATAGACTTATATAGAACAAGCTTATACATACATTTGCAACCTGTTTGAACACTACCTCAGTACAGACTACATACCCCCATAAACAAAGACCAAAAAATAAAAAGACAATAATAATGTTTAAGAAAGAGCGCTCCTATCGATTTGACCATTTTGACCCACAGGTGATGGTTTTAAAATAACTGATCTAGGCTCCCAGGTCGACCCAGCATAAATGGGTACAAGTAGAAGTAAGTAAACGACCTGTTTACATACATTGAGGCCTAGCCCCACATTTTCTGTCAGTTGATGGATGGCGTGGTTGCTATCACGCTGGCTTGTCATTACGTCTCAAGGTATTTCCTCCAACATATTTTAGGCAGGGTCAACCTAGGTCAAGTCTTAAAAATCAGCGTCCATGGGAGTTCTAACACAGGACCACTGGGTGGCAGGCAAGCCAACGTTGTTGCTGTTGTTGGTTTGTTGGTATTGTTTGTGTTAGCGATGTGTTAGCAAACTGTGTAATCCTCTGCAACATTCTATATGCAGAGATCAAGGTTGATTCACCCACGGCTAGTATCGTTTTCCAAGATGTCCGAATGGAAAGAGAATAGAGACCTTAGTCAATATGGTGCCTAATCAACTCATATCATGGCCTCTTCAGCCCTAGAATGAAGTTAGCAGGCACCGACACTGGAATATTTTCTGCGTGTCATTTATTGGTTGACCGAAGTTATTAACATTGCAGACGTCTGACTGGAGATACATAGCATATAGTATACTAGCGGATAGTGCTCAATCTCGAAGCACTGTCGCCTTGGTTTCAATCAAAAATTAATTAGTCTAATAGCTTTTGCACTACACTCCGTGGACAGACAAGCCCGTAAAATAGTCAAGTATGTAACATAGTATGTTTTAGGAACACCTTAGAAGTTAGAATGAAGTCATTGTCAACTACTTTTCACTGATCCTTGAAGCTGGTTGGCGACTCCTATAGAAGACTGTGTTTTAAATTTTTAGTCCTATGGCGTTTTGCTCGTTTGAGTTTTGAAAATTACTTCCACTTAGTGGCTTGAAATTGGTGCAGAGACTTTCCACACGACACGGTATCAAAGTGTCATCATCACGGGGACTTTGTTGCAGCGTCATAGAAACAACAGGGATGTACAAGACCTCAACTTATACTTAACGTGTGATGAGACAGTATGCTAATATGTCTGAATGAACTCATATCTTTATCTAATCGTTTGGTTATTCTTAGGGAGTGACTATGCATCTCTCCACTGGCAATATGATATGCTTATCATGAATAACTCTTCTGATTTGGCAATTCTCTTATAAAACCTACAACATATGTACGTAGTATGTATACATATCATCTAATAAGTTCGGATTCATTACCAGGTCTGTTGGGGTTTCACTCCTCGGCTCGTATATCTTCTTTAGCGAGGACATGATGTGATTGACAGCCTCAATGTGTTCTCTGACTGAGACCTGGAAAGGACATTAGAAGATTAAGAAAATGAATAATGAGTATGAATCTATCTATAGGTATTATCATTGCAGACTTTGACTCAATGAATCCCTGACAGGTTGTTAAAACAAAAAGAGATTAAGGAAATGAATAATGAGTATGAATCTATCTATAGGTATTATCGTTGCAGACTTTGACTTCAATGATTCCCTGAAAGGTTGTTAAGCATACAGGTAGAGGTATATTATGAATTCGGTGGCAGCAAAGGTCGACAATATTGGATTTCTTGTATACGTCTTCTTATAATCCATGCCGTGTGGTGCTGGTAATCATGTCTATCCACAGACTGTTCTCTTGTGTTGCCAATCATTTCTGATACTGATATTTCCTTACGCCATGATGTAAAACTGTCAAGCAATTTCTCGCTATGTCTTCCGCTGCCCCTCTTCCCCTTAAACTTTTCCGTTGTGACGACACACTTTAACTTTCCATTTTTATGACATGCCCATAGACTGTGGATTGTTTTGTTATGATACGAGCAACCAGTTCTCTTTTGTGAGTTTCCTTCAGTCAAGATATATTCAATGCTCTTACTATCCGTCAACGATCTCATCCCATCTCATCTTGTTCCTCATGTACCTTGCGGTTTCGTGGTGAAGTATAAACAGCGGTAGAGTGCCTGCTTATGGGCTTCATGTATCGACATTCCCATGGATTCTGCTATTCCCTGCGTCCATCGTTTACGAGGGCGGCCTTTTCCTCTGCTTCCATCTGGTCTGTACATCATTGTTTGGCTTGTTGTGGTATGCCGTTAGTTGGTAAGTTAGTTGCCTGGCTAAACCATTTTACTTGCTGCCTTCTAATAAAATCTAGCGCTACTATAACCCCCCACTTTAGTCCTAATTTCTTCATTTATGATCTTATCTCTTCTTGATACATTGATCATTCTTCTCAGGAATCTCATTTCTGTTGTGCATTTTTCTTTTCTCTTTTTCTGTCATTGTCCAGGTTTGGCAGTGATAGCATAGAGTTGGTAAGAAGATTGTGTTGTAAAGTGCTTTCTTATATTACTATTGTCTTTCAAGAGATAACTTGAGAATGAAAATCTTTTTCTGAGATTAAAAACACATAAATAATGTCCACGGACACAATTATATGCTAATCAAACATCACATTGCAAATGTCAGACACTTTAAATATCTTAGTTCAATAATAATCAACAGTTGGAACTATTCAAAAGAAGTGATACGAAGACTGGTTATAGCAATGCAGAGGTTAAATAGCATTACCAACTTACTGGCATAGCACCAACAAACAAATAAACGTAAAATACAGGGTATATTTTTAATGACTGTGGACTGTTTGAAAATATTGCCGTTGCAAGTTTTGTATTCACCGTCCGTGAAGTTCATGCAACATCTACTGCTATAGTGTGTCTTATTTTCTGTAAAGTTGTCCACATTACAGTTCTATTCATAAAAGGTATTGGAAATATCCACCACCATTTCGTTAGCAAATATGGACACGTTTTTTTTTTCATATTGTCAAAGACCGTGTGCAGTTCGGACTGTGTAATTGTTATTAATGTTTTTGACGACTGAAACTGAAATTCATTGATTGTGTAGGGATTGTTCTCGTATACGTTTCCTTTAAGTGCACCACAGAGGTAGTTGGATTCACTTGGACTTCCAATAATAAAATTTCCCCTGGTCTCTGGGTAGTGAGATCGGACGCTCGTGTGTATTGTTGCGCACGTAAAAATGCCTTGGCAGTTGGAAATTGAAAAAGAGTAGCCTAACGGCGCTGCCCGGGCAAAATTTCGAGTTAACAATCTACCCAAGTATTTCAGGATCCTCGCCGATGCAACGGAGTTCGTGCATTGAGCTGAGTTTTTCCAGACTCAGGTTTGAGTTAGGAGGAAAACGGAGCATTTATGGATTAAACCGTGTGCCGTGATGTTGATCCAACGACTAAACTAAACTAAACTAAACTAAACAGAGGTAGTAATTTAGGGGAGTAAAATCTGGAGAGTGAGCAGGCCAATTTCTGCGAGAGATTATGCGATTTGCAAAAATTAAGAATTTCTTCAGACTAAGAATTGTAATCATTTTACAACTGTGTGAGCAATTGCACCATCTTATTGAAACCAGGTTTGTTCAATTTCCCGCTCAGAAATTTGGTCTACGAATGGTTCCAGAATATTAGTCCGGGTTCTTTCAGAATTTACAGTATCGTTAAAGAAAATTGGACCGATTATGTGCATACGACTCATTATACACCTTCATTGGCACCTTGCCGTCTTGACAGACGATAGTTTGTCCTTTAAAAAGGCATAATAACTTTTACCTGTGGCGGTAGCGCATGTGACTGATAAGGCCAATTTGCGCTGTAAATTTCCGTTCACAGTGGGTGCATGTGAACACGTGGTCATTTCCACCATCATGCACCATCTTACGTCTCAAACGCTCGGTGTGTGACTTATCTGCAATACTTTTCTCCTTTCTCTTTATTCCATTTCTGATGTTTGCCCTCCATGCAACACGTTCAGCGGCGACTTGCTCCCAATATGCATTATCAATGCCTGTATCAATCATGTCCCGCTTACACACATCTTTGTATCGCAGTAGAGGCCGACCCTGAGATCTCCTACCCATCTGTAATTCACCAAACAATATGTCCTTTGGTATTCTACCATCCTCCTAAGATGTCATATCCATCTAAGTCTACGAAGACTGAGCATGGAATAAACTGTCACACAACCTGATCTTTCCAATACTTCAGTATTTGTGATTTTGTCTTGCCACTTAATACCAAGAATTCTTCGCAGACACCGCATATGAAAGCTGTTTAAATGTTTCTCTTAGTGTGAGTAAGTTGCCCAGTTTTCACTGCCATAGAGATGAGTACAAAGTACACAGGCTTGATAGACAAGGACTTTTGTTTTTGCTGTAAGCTTCCTGTTCTCCCATACTCTTTTTGTTAACCTGTTCATTGTTGTTGCTGCCTTACCAATCCGGATGTTGATTTCCTGATCTAGGGATAATTTGCTATTTACCACTGATCCTAGATATGTAAAATGGTCTACCATCTCTAGTTCGGCGTCGTCAGTAAAGATTGATGGTACCCCATGTGCACCTTGTGATATAATCTGTGTCTTCTTTTTGCTAATTGTTAAACCAAATTCAGAACAAGCATTGGAGAATGCAGATAGTAGACATTGCAATTCTGCCTCAGAGTGGGTCGTAACTGCAGGCATCATCTGCAAAAAGCAACTCTCTGATCAATACCCTTGTAATTTTGGTCTTGGACTTCAATCTTTGAGCATTGTAAAGGCCGCCATCTGAGCGTGAGTGAATGTATATACCACCATCCTGATCACGAAAGGCATATTTCAGTAGAAGTGAAAAGTATATTCCAAAGAGGGTGAGAGCTAGTACACAACCTTGCTTAACTCCACTCTTGATTTCAAATTCTTCAGAAGTTGCACCATCAAACTAATTGACATTATACACCACACTCCTACTAAACGCATGGGGATCTTCATCACTCCAAAGACGATCATTCTGACTGTTCACGTGCCAAGAAAGATGAAACCATGCGTCATCTGTGAACAAATTGACATAACAAATTTCCTCACATTCTTGAGCAAGAAAATTCTCATACCACATGCAATAGTTAACTCCGCATTGATGTTCTAATTCCTTTAGTTGAGGTACAGCTGAAAACTTGTATGGACATAACTTCAACTTCGTCTTCAGGATTGTGTGGACAGTATTGCTTGACTTGTGTACTTGTTGGGCCAACTTTCTTAATGATTTAACCGGACTCATTAGCATGCTGCCTTGGATGTTGAGGGATGTTTCTTCAGAAACAGATGGCTACCAGGGCGGCGCACATCGTGAACACATGCCAGTACTTCGACATTTCTTAAATAAATTGCTAACAGCATTAGGATGAGTCACTTGGGTATCAGGAAATGTCATAATAAATTGTTGAACAACCACATTCGAATACCTGTTACAGGTAAGAAATACGTGCTCCATTTAAAATAGTTAATACCATTGTAGCTGAGATAAATTACGAAAACATCTGCATGTAGCAGTAATATTCTGAACTAAAGTTTAAATGTATTTGAACCAAAAATGTGAACTTAAATTGCGGTGGACAAATACTTGATTTTAAAACGACGTCCACAGTCGTTAAATATACACCCTGTATAAGAGAATACATATCTGTCCTAATCACTGAAGGATATAATTGAGCATTGCCAATAAAAAATAAAACTGAGCTTCGTGAAATTACATGTTACAGACAAGCTATTAAAATATCCTATACCATGAAGAGCAAAACTAGCGCCATTTTATAAGATCTGAACATCATCATCATCATCATCATCATCATCATCATCATCATCATCATCATATTTCCACTTCTGCCGTCAATCGTCGTGGGGAGGAATAATTTGCGTTCCAGCCCCGGTGGGTGGCACTGGATAGTGTCACTCCGTGTGATTGTACAATGTCTTTGATGTCGTCAATCCATTGTCTTCTTGGACTTCCTCTTGGTCTTGTCGCAGATGATCTTTGATGTAAGGCCAGTGATGGTAGTTGTTGGTGTTGCATTCTAACGACATGGCCAAACCACTTGATCTTCAGTCTTTCAATAAATGTGGCACAGGGTGTTGATCCCACAGTCTGTCTGATAATAAGCATTTCTTACTCGGTCTCGGTTTGTTAGGTTGGCAGCTCTCCTCAGGCATCTCATCTCGCAGGTGTTGAAGGTGTTTACGAAGGTGTGATTTGGATAAAGTCCAAGTTTGAGATTGGTAACATAGGATTGGTGTGAATATGCTGTTTATTATCTGTAGTTTTGCGGATATGGGTATATTTGGATGTTTAAGTAAGCATGATAGTTGATATGTAAGTGCACTAGCTTTTTGACATGTGATTTCGATTTCTCTGTCCAATCTGCCATCTTCTGTGATCATACTTCCAAGATATTTGAATTCTTTAACTTGTTTCAGAGTTGTGCTATTTATCTGTATACTTAATGGGCCCGGCGATCTGCTAACTTGCAATACTTCGGTTTTGGCTGTGTTTATATTCATATTGTATCTGCTGCAGGTTGAGCTCAGATTATTAATATGATGTTGTAGTCTGCCCTCATCGCTGTAAAACAGGCACTGATCGTCTGCAAATAGAAGTTCATTTATTTCCTGTGGATCAGTTGTTTCATCTGGAGTAAAGAGTTCTAAATTTTCTGAATCTGTTCTGTCAAGACTTGCTTCTTTGGATATTCTGTCCATGTAGACATTAAATAGCAGAGGAGAGAGCACACATCCTTGTCTCACTCTTGCATTGACTGTGAACATAATATCTGAATAATGAAGGAAATTGTCTCAAAAACAGGTTTATATCTGAGATTTCAAACTACTTGTTTTTTAAACCGTTAATAAATGTGATAATGGTTTGGAAAGAACAATGACGGACAATCGATTCATTGTAAGAACAGGCAGAAATCGAACATCAACACATTGGGAACAGGCTTTTAAAGGCACAATATATAATCCTGAAGGACGGAAAAAGATTCAATAATCTTTGTCGGCCTGCCATGATGATGGGAGCATCATTCTGCAATGATCATGGAAATTATGACAGTCACACATAAATACCAAAAAAAAAAAAAACAAATAAAGAATAGACAATATAATCAGTAAGTAGTCTATAGTCTATGGTGGTTGTTTTTACACTTACCCAGTTGTAATGAATTATTTTCAATAACAAAGTTTGATGGGTAAAGACGAACCTTAATATAAACGGCGGTCGTCTCCACACAAAATATGATGACGCGTTGCCAAGTGCGTCTTTTGTCGGATTATGTTAAAAATCTGAACTTGGAAAATAACATGAAAATAAAAAATCAGCTATAGGTGATGAAAACAATGTTTTCCCGTAATGAATGAGAATAACGAAGACACAAACCATAGATTGTACGATTTAATGTCTGGCAATTTCGCTGCATCTCGTCAGGTACAAACTGCAGAAGTCACACAACATAGAGTAAAATGTCATACACAAAATAGTCGTTAGTTAAAGTTAAAAGAGGTAGAACAGAGGTTGCTGTAAAGGCTCTTTCAGCAGTTAATAATTTATGTCATTGAGTATGGTTTGGGGCTGCTGACAGTATCAAAAAGCCTGCTTGAAAGGTTGGAGCGCATACAGAATGCTGCCATGCGGTTAATACTGGGGTGCACAAAGGACACACCAATTATCTGCATGAGGCATATCCTGGCGCTACCTACAATGACGGATAGACATAGGGTCCTTCAGGCCAAATGGTACCTGAGAGTTGCCGCAGACAGGGATCACCCGCTGCATGCAGCAATGGATATGGTACAGGGTCATAGACTAAGACGAGGCAGGTCCTGGATGGCACAGGCAGAACTTTCTATAAGTCAGGTGTGTGATCTAGAGACCATCAATCGTGAAAGAGAGTGGGTTGAAGTTCCGGATGACATGACGGAAATACCCCATTGTAACATCCAAATGAATGGGAATATTCTTTAACAGGTGAATCGGTATAACTATCTCGGAACAGCCGTAACATCTGATGGAAAAGGCCTTGCGCAGATTAGATCAAGAATTGCCATGACAAAGGTGGTCTTCTGCAAAATCGGAAACATACTTACCAAGTTGTCAACGGCAGTGAGGAAAAAGAGTAGTTAAATGCTTCATAGAACCCATATTGCTGAAAAGGCCGGTCTCCGTGGTCTAAGTGTTAACGTCTTTCTCCGTAATCCCGTATATTCTCGTGAGTAACGTAACCTGCGCGAGAATCGGTAGTTGTTCTCGCCGCGTTGGTAACTTACGGGGTACGTGAGCCGGTCGCTCAGAAAGCAATGGCAAACTACTGAGCGTAATCTTGCCTAGTACATCAACATCAGCTGAAAAATTCTGATGTTGACTGCAACATCCTGTAAGAGATATGCAAAAAAAAAAAAAAAATAAATGTTGAATGTGTTGTGAAACATGGACAATTAACACACTATCTTTGAAACATCTAATGGCGGTGGAAATGGTTTTAAAAAAATATATTTAGAAAAATGAAAAGAATGCAATGGGCTGACAGATAATGAAATTAGAGAGTCTTTCAATAAACAAATCAAAAACGGAGATTGATTGGAGAATTAGACGAAGACTAGTCAGGATTTTTTGGACATGCTACGAGGAGAAATGGACTTGAGAAAATTTGGTGACTACTGGCAAGCTTGGCGGGAAGAGAGCAAGAGGAAGACATAGGTGTAAATACCTTCGATGATTTGGCAGCATGCCATAGGCGGAAAAAGAGCACAGACCTGATTCGAGACTCTGGTAACCGTGTGAGATGGCGAGCCATGATCGCCCACACCTATCGGCATGTCACTTGATGATGATGTTAATTTGGATGATGATGACGTCACTGTGGTTTGTTTTCTTACACCTGAGAGTGTGGTTCTGTTGAGATATTGCATAATTAGTACATCAATCAGAAATATGATGTCCAACACCTGGCTTGTACTGACGTGTTATGTTAATTATCATTTCTACAAATGCCACAGGCCTGAATCTTTGCGTAGTAATTTGAGAAGAAATTCCTATTTGAAAGCTAGTAGAAACAGTTAAGATACTCCAGCCATATAAAGAGAAACGGCTCTTTGTTAAAGTCGAGGCTAGAATAGGAAATGGAAAGAGAGAATGTGCAGGAGGAATGCAACATTACACGTTAATGAAGAGTATCGAGCGATGGACTGGAAGAAGGATGTATGAATGCACCGCCAAGACTCAAGGCAGATTGTTTAGGAGTCTCAACAAAGCCCACATGTGATGAGGAGATGGCACTTATTGATGACTATGATGATGAATGACGTCATTATCATCAAGATCTGAATCCAAATCTTAAGTTAGTTGCATGTCATTTACAGGAAGTCACTAACCACCCAAGCCTTTCACTGGCTTTTTTTTGATTGTCTAGGAAATGTTACGTTTTCAAGTTTGCCATTGCATTCTGAACGACCAAAGCTTATACCATTGTGTGACTCAACGCAAAACGACTTGCGCCCAAATTACCTGCATCTGACTTCGTACCCGGTATATCGCAATTGTGAAACTGCATTCACTACCTTTAAACCACAGCTGCTGGCTAGCCAAAGCTCGACAGACCGACAAGAGATTGCCTTTTATTTTCTCTCATGTAAAGAAAAGAGTGCTGAAGTACTAAATAGAACCTATTTTGCTGTTTGACAGTGAAACTTGGAATGTAAATGAACATATTAGGAAGAACCTGGAAGTAACAGAGATGTGATTTCTGAGACGAATGTTGCGAAGTCCAAGGATTGCCAAAGTAACTAACAACGATTGCCTGAAAGAGGCTAAAGAAACTAAGACATTTTATTCAACAATAAGAACGAGACAGCTTTCTTTGGTCATGTGATGAGAAGAGACGCTTGGAGAATATCGAGACAACTGGAAAGATCGAGTGGAAGAGAAGCAGAGACAAACCAAGAGAAATGATGCTCGATGGATTGAGACTGTGGCATGGAGGAATATCATATGCAGAGATGATCCAGAAAACTAAAGACCGAGTTCTGTGGAGAGACATGAACGCCTACGCCAGCTGGCAAATTGGCACTTGGTGATGATGATTCTCCGATCCTGATTTGTTTGTTTGTTAATGAGTGCCTGCCAACATTTCTTGTGCATTAAGTTCTTACAATGGGATCAATGATTTCTCCTAAATGTACATTGTTATGGAGACATTTCTGGAATTTGTTTCGTATACTTACAGTTTGGTTGTGAATTTGTATATCCTCTTCGTCGTCGTTCTTAGGGTAGTAGCTCCCACTTCAACACCCCAGAACCATATATTTCTACTAACTTCTATTTGTGTAGGATCCATCAATCCATCATAAAACCCCGTCATCCAAGCATGGCAAATGTTTCCAAACACTATGTAATTAAGCTCCCCTATCAACACTAACTTTATACTAGCACAAGACCTATATTTTTGGCACTCATGTTTTCTACAACTTATTACTCACAAGGAGAATGTGTCTCTCTTGGTAGTCTAGAGTTGTTTGTCAACCATTTTCTGAACGAAAGGTTTTAAATAAGGCCCTGTCTTATTACTCTTTATTCTAAACAAAACAATAATGCTTATGGACAACATTTTTAACAATTTTTAACTTATTTGTAAACAAGGGTAAATACTATTCAATATGCAAGACAATTCAACTAAAATCATAATTCATGAGCCAACCAAAACGAAGTCAAAACAGGATATCATACCCCCCAACGTTTTACAGACACTTTTCTTTCCCCTCATATAAAGGTAATCAACCAATTCAAAGAAAGACATTATTCAAAATAATATGACATATATGATGAAACAAAAGAAACCATTTTTTAAAATATATCCTATCCATTATTAGTCGCTTTTTTTTTACTAATAATAAATTATTGATCTATTAATAAAACTCAACAAGTCAAATCTCAAAATCAAATGGTAATAAAAAATACATCTTAAAGACCAAACGAGAATTTACATCCATATTACCTAACTTATTACTAAAATATACAACATCATGTCTACTCCTCAAGACAATTCACCACAACTATTAATTAAGCTATTTGCCAATCTGTTTCTATAAATCACCTGTAATACACAGCTACCGTATTTCATCAATTATCAATTTCCTCTTTAAACCACAAAATTTTCATCCTGCTACCTACAGGATTTTCTATCAATTTATTTACTATGTCTCCATTTCTTCAGTAATTCTAGATTTTTCTGTATAAGTTCCATCTCCACATCAATGTCTTCATCCTCTCGTAGAGAAATATTTTCCTTCATGCTACTATCTCTATTAGACTCTTCATTTTCATCCATTTCTTCTTCTTCATCTGTATGTCTGTTGCTAGCAGCCGCTAATTTTTTCTTTCTATATCTAACCTAATCTGTCTATCATAATTTCTTAACGATCTTTCAGGTAGTGGCATATCTTCGTCGCTTGATGAATTGTCTCTAATTCTTCTCTGTCTTTTAACTTCCCTATTTCTCTGTTTCTCTATTCTCCTTTTCACTGCTTGTCTGGTATTTTTAAATGGAGCGGTTACCTCTTCCTCCATAGATTCAAGACTAGCATAACCATCATACGTATTCCTTTCTTCTTTCATCAAAGTTTTCGGTATTGTTTCTGCCTGTTCATAAGTATCATCGTAAACTGGTGTTGTTAATAATTGACTTTGTACCGGATCTTTTCCAAAATCTGGAGGTATTGTATATTTAGCTCTTCGGACGAGTTGTCCATCTGAATATAACTCGTCTGAATAATAATAATAATAATTCTTATTGTTATTGTCACTCTTATCTTCATTATCTCTTCTTAAATGTTCCACGTGTGCCCGTGCTACATGTCCTGTGATTTGGTTCTTTATACTGTATGATACATTACCTAACTTTTCTAAAATATAATAACCTGGAATCCAATGAGCATCAAATTTGGAGTTTCTTCTATGCTTCTTATAATAAACTCTATCACCTACTTTAAACTCCTGTAATTGTGTATTTTTGTTTGCGTACCTTTTCTGTCTTTCTCTGGCTTTAATTATATTGTTTCTTAACCTTACATGCGCTTTGTGCATTTCTTGTATAATAACTTCTTGAAAATCCTCCCCCATATATTTACGTCTTGATTTTAACAGATTGTCAATTGGTAGTATAGGCTCTCTTCCGTATAATAAGTAGAATGGTGAAAACCCTGTCCCCTCATTTTGATTTGTGCGTATCGCGTTTAATGCAGATCCTAAGAAAAGTTCCCAATCTTTTTCATGTTCTTCGACAATTTTTGCTATTATGTTATATAATGTCCGATGTTGTCTCTCATTCTTCGCATTTGAAGAAGGTCTATAATATGAAGTTTTTATATGGCTTATATTCAAATCCTGTAATAACTTCTCGAACTTCTTGTTCACAAACTCCTTACCATTATCTGTGAGTACGATCTGTGGGCAACTAAATCTTGGTATGAACTCCTGTAGAAAAATATTAATGATGTTATCTGCGCTCTTATCCGGAATCGCATAAATTTCTGGCCAGAGACTATAGCAATCCACGATATGAAGTAGATATACATTCCCCGATAGTGTTCTAGGGTGAGGACCTGATATATCTAAACTCACTTTCTGCATTGGAAACTGAGGAATGTCAGTATCTTGTAAGGGACATTTGATCGTTTTCATATGTCTTAACTTACACTTCTCACACGCATCGACGTATTTACAAGCAGTTTTAAATAAGTTTGGCCAATAATATTTATTAGTGAGTGCTTTTACTAACTTATCACGACCAAGATGACCATTCTCATCATGATATGCCTTTAGAATCTCAATTTCCTAATGTTTTGGAATGTATTTTCTCAACTGTTCTCTTCTTTCATTCACGTAATATAGCTGATCATCATCCTGCAATACTAAATAATTTTTCTTATAACTGTTCACACCTGTTTCGTTCAATTTCTGTTTTATTTCCACAACTTTCGGATCTAATTCTTGTTCTTCTTTCATATTAAATTGCTTTAAATGTGGGTCTTCTGCTCTAGGTTCAGATTCTTGCTCCGACGGTAAACTCCTAAATCTTCTCTACTTAGAATGGCAGAATCTAATATATTTACTTGCCAGTTTCGGTCGTCTATTTCGGGTTTACCCTCATCCTCAGTGTTTCCTGATGTCTCTGGATACGGGATTCTGGATAATAAATCTGCACAGGTGTTGTCCCTACCGGCTACGTACTCTATCTTTGCGTTATACCCCTGCAAATTCAACGCCCATGTCTGTATTTTTCTGTTCTGCAGTGGAGCTTCTAGTAAATATTTTAAGGGCATGTGGTCAGTTCTAATAATAAAATTGGCGTTATGTAAATAATAATTAAGTTCTGAAGAGCATAGTGGATAGCATATGCCTCTTTTTCTATAGTAGACCATTTTCTCTGAGATTTACTAAGTTTGTGTGACAGAAAATAAATTGGTCTTTCATTCTTAACTCCTGGTATTCCTGATCTTTCTCCTTCATATGGTTGTGCTAAACATGCTCCTATAGCATTATCTGAAGCATCTGTATACAAAATTAACTGTTTATCCAAATCTGGATGTGTCAATAGTGGCACTACTGTTAAGCTATGTTTTAAAAACTCAAATGCTCTTTGACACTCATCATTCCACTTAAATCTAGCGTATTTGCCAGTCAGGTTAGTGATGGGCTCTGCTATTTTTGAGAAACCTGGAATGAAACGACGATAGTACCCACATGTACCGATAAAAGCACGAACTTCTTTTACGTTGGTTGGAGGAGGCAATTCTTTAATAGCCTTTACTTTATCCTGATCTGGTTTAATTCCTTCTCTATCAATAATGTATCCCAGGTACTTAGTTTCTGTTTTTAGAAATTCACACTTACTGAGTTTCAATTTAACATCATGTATTCTTAATCTGTCAAATACTAATTTTACATGTTTCAGGTGGTCTTGTACGTCTCCTGCTGTGTAGATCAAAATGTCATCTATATACGCTAATGCGAACTTTTGCATGCCTTCTAATGCTTGATTTATTAATAACATATAGTGAGAAGGCGCAGTTTTGACCCCAAAAGGCAATCGTAAAAATTCGTAAGAACCTGCGTGTGTACAGAAAGCACTTTTCTTTTGACCATCTGGGGACATAGGGATACACCAAAATCCTGACCTTGCATCCAATGTAGTGAAGAAGGTAGACCCATTAAGTAACCCTAAAATATCGTCGATCACCGGCAATGGGTAAACTACATTCTTAGTGATTTTGTTCAACGCCCTGTAGTAACAGCAGAATCGGTGTGAACCATCGGCCTAGGTCACTATAACAATCGGAGATGACCATTCTGACTTCGATCTTGTTATTATTCCTGCTTTTATCATATTTTCTATTGCCTTTTCGACAATTTCTCTATTCCTTAAGGGAGTTCTATAGGGTTTCAAACTAATTGGTGGGTGATTTCCAGTATCTATTTCCATAGTGACTGTTTTGGTCTTCCCCAATTCTAAGTCATTAATTGCAAAAACATCTTGATTCTCTTTTACAAGTTTTTCTAATATTTCCTTATTTTCTGGTGGAACTTTTAACTGGGCTAATAATTCCTGTTCTCTTGTTGTTTTGTCTACTGAATATATTTGAGATGTATGTTTTCTGAATGGATGGATCAATTCATCATTCTGCACGTTCCATCTTCTTCCGCGTCTATTCCTGGTATTAATTCTTTCCATAGAAGTTTCTGAATAATTTATTCTCGGCATTTCTACTCTATCTGTTGCTAATACGCAGTTAGTATCATGTTCTACTTTGGCTATTACACATCCTCTGCACAATTTATTTTCCCTGCCTGTATTATTAATAATCATTACTGGAAAAGTTAAGTGTTTATCTAATGTCATTATTCCATCTGGAACTTCTAGACCAGACTCATCTATTACCTCTCTTTGTAATTCTGTTATTCTAACTGTATGTCCTACTAAATAATACGGATTTCTTTTCACTTTCGCCTGTATCAGATTAACCGTTTGTGGTTTTAAAGTCGTGGACGTTTTAACTCTAACCAGTGCTGATATGTGCATGTCCTCTTCTAAATCTACATACACGCCCTTGAATCTTAATTTCTGCAGTTAAAAAAAAGTCTTACACCATTTTCTAATAAGAAATCCCTACCTATAAGCATGTTCCTATTTAACTCTTTAACTACGTGAAAAAGATGTCTTACGTTGATTCCTCCTAATTTGAGATTTATCATTGTTTGGCCAACTACATCTAAATTTTGTCCTGTAACAGAGTGAAGAGTATCATGACTCCTGAATATTTTGCAATTTGTTATTATTTTGTATAAAAACTTTTCTTTGATTACACTAACTTGAGCTCCCGAATCAATTAATGTTCGAATTATATATTTCCATATTTCTAATATGCATGAACCAGGGTCCGTTTTATTTATTGAAAATTGTTTGATTTCACCCAGTTGAGACCAGTTTTTACTCGTCCTCCTATACTTGCCATTAAAACATTCCTTAATTTTTGGGACCTTGTTATCTTCCCTCCTACCGCAGGTCCTATTCAGTAAATGGGATTCCGGTTTTCCTGCGTTCTTAGCCTTGTAAAATTCCTCTGTCTACCTTCAAAATTCCTATTTGATCTGTCATTGACATTTCTATTTTGTGTATTCGCCTGAACACGCCTGTTACCACAGAATTTAAAAACGTGTCCGCGTTGACCACAACCCCAACAGACTATATTTGTGTTACCTACTGCTTCTCTTATAGGATTTCTCATTTGTCTTCTTCTATCGTAAGCATTTTCATTACTTCCCAGCAACGCCTCTATTCCTCATCTTCTATTCCATCCGAACCTTGCTTGTCCGATCTCCATGGGCTCTTCGATCTTATCCTCCCGACTAGTTCCTATTTCTCTTCCTACTCTCAGTCTAAATCTTCGTCTCAAATTCTCTTCCTGTACAGCTATATCCACAGCTTGTGATAATCTCTCAGGGTTTTCTCTCATTAATTTAAACTTCAGTCTATCTGACTTTATACCGTCTACAAAAATCCCGACCAACATTCGTTCCACTTCCTCCCCTCGTACGTTCTGTCCTAGGAATGCTTCCTCAGCTAGGTTAATCAACCTATCACTAAATAATTGTACAGTTTCTCCAGTGTTTTGCTTGGATTGTGTTAACACTGAAAACGCATGCTGAGGATCTGTGATTTCAGAATACTTGTGGGCTAAGTCATCCTTGAATTGCTCCCATGTCTCATCTACTCTAGCTTCTAATTTTCTTCTAATGTGATCGGAAACCGGTGCCACAGTGGCATGATAAGCAATTTTCATCTTCTCCTCATCTGTTGCCAACACCAAGAATGCATGTTTCTCTACCGAAGTCATCCATTTCTTGAAATCTTTCGCCTGTCCACTAAATTTTTCAATCTCTGTCCCTATTCCTTGTTGCTTTATTGCTGTGTTGAGTGTAGCGTAGCGTCAGCTACGGTGATAAGGAATCTATCAAAGTTGCTGCAAATAGACTTTCTAAGAATAGACAAATAAGTCACTGGAGAAGACAAGACTGAATAGCTCGTTATTCTAGACGGAGTAAAGGTCCCAGAACAAGTGTAATCTTCTGACAGTGTTCAGGCAGACAGGAATGGCGTACAACTATACTTGTATAAGAAAGACAGTCTGCCAAGGTTGTCTAGCTACGTGCCTGAAATACAAAGCTCGAGCCCCCAAAACTCTAATCACTCTCAATGACACGGAGAAAGACAGAGTAAAATATATAACAGAGACAAACTTTCATATCTTCTCACTCTACTATGACTAAGGTTAATTAGGTAACAACTAGAGTGTCACCGCCTCACATTTATAGATATTAATTAAAGGGCTGCAACTCCCGCCCAAGGGATAGAAGTGAGTCACTCGAGGCCAGAGTAATCTAGAGCCTTCTCGAAGGACTGGTCATTGAGTCCATGGTCCCGTGGACACTGATGTGGCCCGCCTATTGCGGGGTCCACGAGGAACTCGGACAGAGTTACCACCCGTGTCGGATTGGGACACGTGTGGACCGGCAGAGGACAGACGGACTTCAGAGAGACAACAGGGCCTGCCTTAGAGGGACTCAATAGATGTCAATAGATATATATATATACATAGGCTAGATAGTTTGCTAGAGTGTTTATGATAATTATGTGTGATGATGTTCACTATCTGTGATATGCAATCCAGCGCGGGCTTATTAACCCACTGCGCCAACGCACTGTACATTGAAATACAATAAATGTTCGATATCATATTGAACGGAATTATTGTTGCCTGTGTGAACCCGAGCTCAGATATCTAGACATGAGCAAGACGATGACAGGCTTTTTGGGGGCTTATTCTCCGGTTTTGGCATAAGATCTAATGTTACAGAGCTATTTATTGCCAAGTAAAAACTATAAATTAATTATATCAAATTGATTTCTGTATAACAAATTCATTTTTGCACAACAAATTGATAACTTTACAAGTTTAAAATAGTGACAGCTATCTAGCAATGAAATAGTATTAATCTGAGTCCCTCAGCAGTGTGTCTCTCATTATTGTGATTACTATAAACTATTTTTGACATGACTGTGACATTTTTTGACTGTTACTAATGTTTTCTCACTCTACGAGCAGATTGTTCCGCAAGTTGTGTGGTGGGTAACCTATGTAAACTATCCAACAGTGGCGAGAGTACAAGACAACATCCGCAAGTTCTGGGATTAAAAGCTAAGTTTCATATCATGCCCATTGCAACCCTAAGCGGTACTTCTCACCATCCATCAATGTATCATTTTGCTTTGCATTGATTTGTTTGTATATTCATGACCTTGTAACCAACATAACCTTGCATTTGGATTTACACATTTAATAATTAAGGGAGATAACTAAATTTTCTACTCCCCAACATTTTTCTAAGGGATTTAACTTTATAAACAGTACCAACAAGTAAAAAACAAGATGTCTAGCTTAGATAAATGCATTGAGCAAGGAATAAAATTAGGTTATAAAGAAGAGAAACTGTCAGAATGGGCACAGAAGACACACGCAGAGAACATCGCCCGTGAAGAAAGAGCGATAGAACGAGAAGAAAAGAAGATACAAATGCAAATTGATGCAGAAGAAAAGAAGAGGCAAATTGAGGCAGAAGAAAAAAACATGCAGATGCAACTACAAGCTGAAGAGGAAAAAAATGCAACTACAAGCTGAAGAGAAAAAAATGTAACTACAGGCTCAGGAGAAACAGATGGAGCTTGAGGCGGCGGCCAAACAAGCCCAATTGAATGCCGATACACAAATAAAATTAAAACAGATGGAGATTGAATCCAACGCAGAAATATCTGTGAATAAGCTAAGAAGCAAAGAGGAAGAACAAAAATATAACAAATATAAAGGCCTCGTGAAGGCATTCTGCTCTGGGGATTCCATCAGTGCATACTTGGAAAATTTTGAGTGTCTAATGTCCTACCATAAGATCATAAAATCAGATTGGGCATATATCTTAATGAGAAACTTGGCTCTTGAACCTCTAAAAGTAATAGAGACAGTGCCACAGGAAATGCGAAAAGACTATGACTATTTAAAGCAACGCATTCTCCAACATTTTTCTTAGATACTGCAGGTTACCAACAACAGTGTGCCAAATTATCTCCACAACCAAATCAAACCTTTATAGATTATGTCAGTACAGTCCAAGACGTGTGTACAAAGTGGATTAACTCGGCTAAAACTAACAACAGCCATGACAAACTAAATGAGCTCATTATTATGGATAAGATAATTAGTACAATCCCTACACATTTTGCTAAGTTCTTGAAACAAATGGACTGTAAAAGTATTCAGGAAATCGAGTCCAAGGGAAATGCATTTTTCACAGCAAACAGAGACATTTTTCATCTAAACATAAGTCAAAACGATACAGCAGCAGCAGTAGTGAACACCAAATACTCGAAACAAACGGAGAGTAAATTTAAACCGCGCTCAAATGTCAATAAACTAGTTAAATGCCAATATTGCAGTTTGAATCACGACCAATACGCGATGTGCGATAAATCGCCTAACTATCCTCACCACCTCAAAATGATGGTGGAGAAGCAGAAGAATAAACGTAATGCTTACCAGAGAGCGGTCAAATGTTTTTTTGCGGGAGCTTTGGTCACTATAGTCGCTTCTGTGAGGGCCGAAAGTTATTGAAACAGGCCAATGCTGCACTAGTGGAAACGTCGTCAGACGAAGAGATTGAATCACTGAATGATTGTGACAATCAAAACGACAATGTAAGTGAGCTTGGAAATGCTGTACAAATTATTGACACCATTACAGACAGTAAGTGTAACACCTGTACGAAGTTCCAACTTGACACAACATTACTATGTGGCCACACTATCCCTATTTCAAATGAAACAGCCAACGCTGCTTTGTCATCTACAGGCAAGCTAGTTTTTTCAACAGGGTTTGTAAATAACAAAAAGTGCACATTAATTCGGGATTCCGGCGCAACGCTCTGTGGGATTAAGAAAACATTAATAGACACTAAAGACTACACAGACAAACATGTGACTTGTCGCACATTCTCAGGCACTATAGAGAAATACCCCCTTGCTCTTGTCGAAATTCGAACACCGTTCATATCAGGACAAGTATTGTGCGCTTTCCGTGAAAATCCAGTCGCTGATATTATACTGGGGAACCTGCCCAACATACAACCGTGCTCTGAAAAGGAAATCAGAGATTGGGAGCATAAAAACGGTATCCACCACCCAAACAGCGATTCTAAAGAGAAACACCATGCATGCTTGTCTCAATCTGCCAAAAGACCAAGGGAGACAACCACCGAAGTAATTCAGAAAGAATTCACCGAGGTGTACAATGCAGGGGCGGTCGAATCTGTCAGTGATACGACCAAATTAAAACCTCGAATTGAGGATGCTACCGATCTACCAAGTACCAAGCCTGTAGATGTGCAACAAAACACACAACACACAAATGCAATAACACGACAGACAACCCATAAAACCAACACCGACCAACTGCAGGAGTCTCTAGAAATTATAGCACCAAACTCTACCAACACTAATTTTGGAAATGAACAGAAAGCAGATCCTACACTTTCACCATATTTTAAGTTAGTAGGACTTAAACCAAAATTAACTAAGAACGCATCGTGAACATTTAGGCTACAGAACAATATCTTAACTAGATTTTACACAACAAAGCAGACCACGATACAGAAAGTAGTGTTACCACAAGCATATCGAGACAAAGTTCTAAAGATAGCCCATGACTCACCTTTTGGAGGTCATATGGTGTTCGAAAAGACCAGGGCTAGGGTCCTGACCCAGTTTTATTGGCCAAAGTTTTGCCAAGATATAAAAACCTTTTGTAGATCTTGTGATATATGTCAAAAACTGGTGAAAAAGGGGAAAAACCCTACAGCAGAAGTCCAATCAACGACAACTGCCTCGAGGCCTTTCCAAATCGTGGCAGTTGACCTAGTAGGTCCGTTGAATCACATTTCAAGTAAAGGGAATAGATATATTTTTACTCTTGTTGATGTATGTACGAGATGGCCAGAAATGCTTCCATTGAGATCTATCTCCTCTAAGGATGTGACGGACATATTATTAAATATTTTCTCCCGTTTTGGCTTCCCGGAGAAAATAATTTCTGATAGAGGAACCCAGTTCATATCGAATGCCACCCAATCGGTAACTAAGTTACTAGGCATCAAGCAATGTTTCAACAGTCCCTATCGACCGGCCGCAAATGGTATCTGCGAGAAACTAAATGGGGACCTGAAACATATGCTATCTAAAGTGACAGCTGAAAATCCAGCCGATTGGGACATACTCCTCCCAACAGTGCTGTTCGCATATAGAGAAGTCCCGCAATCAAGTACAGGGTTCTCTCCCTTCGAATTGATGTATGGAGCGAACCCAAGAGGACCTCTAACTATTTACAAAGATATCATATCACAACCTGTAAATATCCAACTACCCATTTCTACCTATGATTTAGTCACTGATACCAGAGACAAAATCATACGTTCCTGTATATTGGCCAGAACATCACTACAGGAGAAAGGTTTTAAGTACAGGCAGTACGCCAACAGAGGAGCAAAACCTATTGTACTAAATCCAGGTCAAGATATTTTACTACTGCTACCTGACAAAAGAGATTTACTATCAACCTCTTGGCAGGGACCTTTTAAGATTATTAGAAGAATTTCGGAAGTTGATTACGAAATCTCTTTAAATGGAAAATTGACAATATTCCATGTAAATATGTTGAAACCATACTATGCTAGACAGGACATTGAGACAAGTGAGCAGACGCACCTAACTGGTGACAGAAACGAAACGACAATTACCCAACTGAATGACATCTCGACAAATGAAGCATCGTTAACGACGCATTACGACGACAAAGACGACGAAGACATATGGACATTACCGACAATCTGTGATATCGACAACGACGACAAATTTGACGACATATTGACAACGATTGATCTCGACGACGACGACAATGACATTGAGGACAATTTACAAACAGTAGCATCTGTGATAAATCAGACAGACGTGGACAATACTGAAATCCCAGTACCAATTATGACTGACGACGGGAGTATAAATGACATACATATCTCTGACACTTTGACACAACAACAGCGACAAGACATTTTGACTCTCCTTGACGAGTATAAATCTATCTTTTCTAACAAACCTGGACGCACTGATAAAATAACACATTCAATTGTGCTGACAGATCTGACACCGGTCAAATGTAGACCATATTCTATTCCTCTCCATTACAGAGCAAATTTAGACAAAGAAATTTTAGATTTAGAGAAAAATGGAATAATTCAAAAATCGATGTCTCACCGATTGTCCTGGTGAAAAAGAAGGACCAGACAATCCGTTTGTGCATCGACTATAGAGTATTAAATACAAGAACCACAACGGATGCAGAGCCAATGAACAGTTGTGAAGATCTCATTTTAAATATGGCTCAATCATCCTTATTTTCCAAGACTGATTTAGCGAAAGGATATTGGCAAGTGCCACTACACCCTGCTTCTAGACATATAACAGCATTCGCAACACCCCTCGGTTTGTACGAATGGCTATATCTTCCATTTGGTCTCAAGAACGCACCAGCCACATTTGTTAGATTAACAAGATTGTTATTACACGGAATTAAAGATGTTTAAGCCTATATTGATGATATATGCGTCCATTCTTCTAATATGACTTCTCACTTACTTACACTCAAACAAGTCTTCAACCAAATCTCTCTTTTTGGACTTACTATCAAACCTTCCAAGGTTGAATTAGGCTACAAACAAATAGACTTCCTTGGTCATGGAATTTCTGAAGGCAAATTGTTGACAGATGATAAAATTGTTTCCAAGATTCTTAATTTAGAAGTGCCTACCACAAAGAAACAAATTAGAAGTTTACTAGGTCTTATTAACTATTATTCTAAATTTATTCCACATTGGGCAGAACTTACCTCAGTCTTTTCTGATATGTTAAGTAAAGATCATCCATCAAAAATTTGTAAAAGTACCAGCTTAGACGATGCAATGTGTACATTGAAACGTATTTTTTCTAATCCACCAGTCTTACGATTACCCAACATAAATTTACCCTTTATTTTGACTACAGATGCGAGTGCTATCGCAATAGGAGGATGTTTAATGCAAGAAGTGAATGGAGTGAGACACCCGATTCTCTATGTAAGCCGTAAACTAAAAAAGGCAGAGACCCGGTATGCTACAGTGGAATTGGAGGCTTTAAGCCTACTGTTTTGTGTATTGAGATTATCTAAGTTCCTCTTAGGTAGTCACTTTGTTGTGCTCACTGACAATTCGCCATTGTTGGTCCTTAACCAAGGGTCACCTAATACCCATCGTTTAAAAAGATGGTGTCTTCTTCTTCAGGATTTCGACTTCGAAATCCGCCATATCAGAGGCACGGACAACATTATGGCTGACCTATTATCACGGCAAACGAATGCGCCAGTAGAATGACTTTTAGCACATCGACCATTCGCCATACTAGAAACTGTGATACTTTTAGTCTGTGGCATATAACAGTGTAACTCTACACCTGCTAGAGACCTCCCAGTGAATAGTAATAACACCTCATTAAATAAGTTACTTGTGACACCCACGAACATGAAACTTTAAGAGTCACACTTTATGAACTATACGTGAAGAGCTATACTTTAAGAGCTATACTTTAAGAACTATACTATCAAGTGCCCAAGCTATAGAACGATCCGAGCGAGAGACATTAACAGTGTAATGATTTCAACCTGTGAATTCGCTCTGAAAGTTAGAAGAACACTTTATACGCAACATTGAGAACATTCCATACTTGCTGTTGCTACGAGACTTTGCAAACAGCCGAAACAGAACGACGTCGACTACAACACTCAAGAGACAGCCATACTAACTTTAACATTCATGACATAACACGCTAACAACAGGAGGACAACGCGCACATCATCGTTGGATTTAGTTACTTAATTAATTAATTACTTTAGTATTAAATATGTATTATATTTCCGTTAATTATGTATATAAAATGTGTTAACCTGTAATTTGTACATATTCTACCATAACATTACAGGTAGTTCCATTAATAGGATAAATAACCTTCCTATGCAATTGTCTCTGTGTAAATTATAACCCATTTTTGAGTCATCGTACAAAAAGTACGTATTTTCTTAAAGGGAAAAGATCGCCTATTCCATTTGTTCTAAGGGCAATAACACTTACCTCAACTTTAATTATATATTTTAACCAAATACTATTTTGAATGAAAGGTGAGTGAATGACAGCATGAATGGATTAAATGAGAGAACGATATACTGAGCGGACAAATTGTACACAAAACGTATTTATTTTAATTTGTCTGCGTCTTTCATGTAAAATTGCATGACTTGTCTAAATTGTTGATACATGTTTAGTAGTTAGTTTAATATACTTAGTTTAGTATTTAGTTTAATATACTTAGTTTAGTAGTTAGGATACAACTAAGCACCACTACTTGGAATGCCTGATCATGTATTGCACACAGTGGATTAATTCATGATTGAGGTTATCCCAACTCGTGACGCTTGGAAATAAGCCACACATTCAGCATACACTTTACACATCTCTTAAAACTGAACACTATCAATTTAAAATGCAATCACTTTATTAGAAACATCAACTTATTAGTCAACACACTAACAAGCCAACAGGGATACATGTAGTCTGAGGGGATACAATAACAACGTAACTACATATTTAGCATTATACAACATACGAGAGTAAAAATGTATTGAAATGCACACACAGATCAAGATTTGAAGGTGTACTTAATTAGCCAGGACTTTGGTCTTGTTAATCCTCTTTAATACAGAGGTTAATTGTCTTGGTATCAGTGGGGTACTATGAGAAGGACGGGTTGTAAAAACATCTACTAAACGTCACGTAACTTCGGTCAGATAAGCATTTTTAAGGACACAGGAGAGAGAGTGATCTCTTCACCAAATCAGACAAGTGGTGTATGGGAGAATACATGAGTTTTGATGCCAGTATGTAGGTTACCAGGTTACTGTCCACCAAACTACAATCACCGACTTTATGTGATTCGGTGACAGAATTAGAACAGATCTAATTACCCTATAACAAACCATCATATCAGGGGAGAGGGGGGAATCCTGTCACCGCCTCACATTTATAGATATTAATTAAAGGGCTGCAACTCCCGCCCAAGGGATAGAAGTGAGTCACTCGAGGCCAGAGTAATCTAGAGCCTTCTCGAAGGACTGGTCATTGAGTCCATGGTCCCGTGGACACTGATGTGGCCCGCCTATTGCGGGGTCCACGAGGAACTCGGACAGAGTTACCACCCGTGTCGGATTGGGACACGTGTGGACCGGCAGAGGACAGACGGACTTCAGAGAGACAACAGGGCCTGCCTAAGAGGGACTCAATAGATGTCAATAGATATATATATACATAGGCTAGATAGTTTGCTAGAGTGTTTATGATAATTATGTGTGATGATGTTCACTATCTGTGATATGCAATCCAGCGCGGGCTTATTAACCCACTGCGCCAACGCACTGTACATTGAAATACAATAAATGTTCGATATCATATGAAACGGAGTTATTGTTGCCTGTGTGAACCCGAGCTCAGATATCTAGACATGAGCAAGACGATGACATAGAGTTTGTAAAATTAAAATCACATTAACATTTAATATATGATAACACTTTGGGTGCTCCACTGGAGGCAGCCCTGTACATAAAAAGGGATACACTTCCCTGTATCCTATTGCATATCTAATATTATGGGTTGAATCTACTAGACTGTCTAATCATTGACGAAACTCTTTGGCCTATAGTATATTTTGAGTTGAATGATGATGGTGGTGGTGGTGGCCAACGGTAAGTTTGGCCACTTATCTTCTGGTTCTCCGGCTTACACAGTGAGTGTAAACCCTAGTTAGTAGGCATAAGTGAGATGGTGAGTGAAGCATATATTTAATATAATGGTTCTATGTAACGTATATTTTAAAATACACAGTTTATGTAATTATCATAATAGAATATGATAGGCTGAAAGTTAATGGAGTGGCAGACAAGATCAGGACTGCGACTTGGTGAGAAATCACCGATAAGAATTAACGAACATGCCTAGGATCTACCACGCTAGTATTTGACATTCGTACACGTGTTTAGTAAGATTTCCTATTTTCGCGGCCTCGAAATATTCATTATTATCTCTAAGTATTCACAATAACTATCACATCCTCGAATTATCACCACTATGAACTGCCTCATGTATTTCCTAAACTAACGGCTCGATTAGTATGGCCTGGTCTACTGTTCTGCGGACTAATCGATAATTGGGTTCTATCCGACTTATCAAGTTTACAACTATCTCAAATCGTCTACACCTCTCTAAACCTCATGTAAAGGTAATTTTCTACAGTTACGTTTTACCCTTTACCCTGCATGCTTAGTAAACTACCTGTACGAAGTATAATATACGCGATCGAGTTTAGTCGGTAAAATAATTAGATAAATTAACCTATTATCGGCGGTTTCCAACTATAACTACACACGGAAATCTCGGGCGCACACGGAAATATATTATATCGATACACATAACTATTCCATACCCTTCTAATCTACTGACCACACTTGGGTACGGAAACTGCTCTAGGTATCTCTCTAATATATTTTAAATATATTTATGGCCGTAATACGCCCCAAAGATAAAACTCTTAACACTGTATAAGTATTTTTTTTTCAGAGCCTAGTTACTAGCATGTATTGCGAAAGGCCGAATTTCGTATCTCTTCCCTGACCGGAAGTCAGTCGTGCCAGGGAGTTCGTTGTCGTAATTTCGCCGACCAAATTGTGAAATAGTCGTAGCCAAATTTATAGATTTGGCTGGGTACCCTACTTTGTAAATTCAGCCTCTCCCCCGATCCTAATGTACCGTATTACTTCATATTACATTCATAACATTAAATAGGAGTAGATTTATGCTATAGACATGGGCTATCTATATATAGAAAAATAGGAATAAAAACGCATATAAATTCTTCTATAATTACATCATGTGTTTTTAAAGAGAATTTACTCTACTTTACTCAAAAGATGATGGGGAAGCTGGAGACTTCGTCACATATGCCCACCGTTGAAAGTAAAGTTCGAGAATTCGGACTTTACTCCAGCCAGCACACTCATCAGATTTTGTTGGCACTTACTCCAACAGCCCTGGGACATATGAACCAGTCTCCCACTCTTCTTCAGTAGGACAATTCCTACTCAACCCCTGCTTCATTTCTAAGACATCTTCTAAGAAACCTCCTCCCTTGATGTCGTTTCCATGGAAACCTATGATGACCTGATCGTCCCCACCCCTCTTCTCTATTCTGGATTCCCGGAGAGGGTTCTCACCTAAAGGAATACTGGTTCCTGTTTTGTGCATTAACAGGTAAATGAGGTTGTCGGACTGGGTCCGTACGGTTTACCATCGTGTTTACTGTATCACCTTTAATCCGTCCGGGCTTATCTGTTCGCATAGGGGCATGAGACTCTGGAATTCGTCTCATCTTCCCTTATTCAGACGTCTCCGAATCCAGGTTGATAGAGACACCATTCACTGTCTCCTGAGGTGTCAGGGGATACTCCACCTCTGAGTTATCTCTCCCTTCGACCACAGTTGCCACCGATAATGCCATCAGTTGCACCGGTGGATCAGTTAATCTTTCTATATGTTTCCTAATCAAATACACAGGAAAGACTTCCGGACTACTATGAATTTCTAGTTTGTAATGGGTGCGAGACACCTTATCCGTAATAAGGAATGGCCCCTGCCAACCCATATCTAAAGGATTATCGCCCTTGGGTGATAATACCAATCCTTGATCACCTATCTTAGGTGGAGTTCTACCATGAGTAGGTGGAACCAGATGGCACTCTTTACATGACCTGACATATCGTTTTATATCCCGGGTCATCCCCGGCCAGAAATAGGAGAAATAAAGCCTTTGGATGGTTGCTTTCATCCAGATATGCCCACCGTCCAAGATGGAGTGTACCATTTGTAAGACATGGTTACGATACCTTTTGGGTACCACAAACTGTTCGTGGACGTGATCCATAGTTCCCGCCCTACGGTATAACAGTTTTTCCTTTTCGTAGAAATCACCAGCTACCGGTGGATTTCTAGATTTTGGCAGTTTGCCAAAGCAGGATTGTAAAGTGGGACATGCTGCTAGGGCAGCCCTAATCTCCCGAGATAATGGGTGGATAAGAATTTCGGGTTCACTCAAAGCGGTGCCCTGATTCTGGGTCTGCATAGCACATGTATAAGTTGTGGACTTAGGTTCACCCAGATATACATATTTTCGCCCTAACATGAAGGGATATACTGGATCATCTAGCACAACAGCAGAAACTGTTCCGGTGACATATTTGGATGTCACCTTCACCCTAGCAACTTTAACAAGTTTAGGTTCAGAGCTCTGAGTAGCACCTCTTAACTCAATAGTGTGGTCAGTCAATTGTCCAGGTTTCACCAAGTGAGCTGCAATGGCCGTGTCACTCTCCAGACCCGTGCCATATAAACACGGTACCTGTCTCCCATTAACAGTAACTGTCTCAACTACTGGAGGTCTTTGATTATTATTAGAGGTCCTCCATTGGTGGGTTTTATCCGCCAAAGTCAAGGAAGCCGTGTAATGGACAGGGGGTTTGTTTTTGCAAGAACTCGTATGGTGGTCATTTGTTCTGCAATTTTTACAATATTGATTACCCCCTCTATTACCAGTAGGTTGTTGATGTTGAGATGACTGTTTACTATTGTAATTACCTGGATTTTGGTGTGGACTACCAGTGTGCCACCTGTTGTCCTTACCTTCAGAGTTATTGGTTTGATAACCCTGATTCTGCGTGGAAGGATTATTTTGGGCCTTATCCGTATGACTAGGTTTAGCAGTACCTGCCTCACCATGTGCAGTTAAATACCTTTCGGCTAGTGAGATTATCTCTTCTAATCTAACTCCACCATTTTCAGCTATGAACATTTGGAGAGCTTTCGGGAGACCCTCTTTGAACTTATCTGCAAGCGTCATTTCCTGTAGCCCCTCATAGGTAGTATCAAATTTACTCAGTCCTACTCACTTCGTAAAATACGTGTGTTGTCGTGAGGTGAACTGCGCAAATGATTCTCCCTGAGATCTTTTGGCTGTACGGAACTTCAGCTTGTAGGCTTCAGAGGTTAATTCAAATCTTTGTAAGAGAGCATTTTTGAGGGTATCAAAGTCCCGCTCAAGACCAGGTGGAAGCTTTGTAAATACGTCAAAGGCCGGACCGCGGAGTCCTTGGGAGAGTTTGATATTAAATTTTTCTTTAGGCAGATTATACGCTTCACACATGATGACAAAACAATCAAGGTATTCATCCATCTGATCCTCCTTCGGGTTGAAGTGGGCCAGTGGGAAGCTCATGGATCCTTGGGAGAGAGACAGTCCTGAAGAAATTTCACTACTGTGATGGGGGGAACTAGCACTACTGTACCTGGAAGCATCAGGATTTTGCAACTCCAATCTCCTGACTTCCAATTCATGCTGTCTCAACTGTGCTTCCCTCTTCATTTCCAGTTCTGCTTGCTTCAGCTGTTGGTCTATTTCAGCTTGTCACATCTGCATCTTCTCTCTAGATTCAATTTCTGCGATTCTAATTCTTTCCTCTCTTGCTTCCTTCTCTCTTTCCTTAATGATGTCCCGTTGTTCCCTTCTCCACTCTCGTTCTGCTTCTTTTACATACTTGCCCAATTTGACACCTTCATACCCTAACAAAGTTCCTTCTTCTCTCAGCTCCTCTTTCGTAGGTGGCTTTTCGGAAGACATTATTTGGTAACAAAGTTGGGATAATGTGAAGCACCATGAAATACACTGACTCACCCTAAGTGATCTGTCCTGAAATTATGCAAGTAATAAATTCACTGACAGTATGCACATACACAACTGACGATACAACACAGGGACTTACCCGTCAGCCCACACTCACTTATGATATTGACCCTAACTTTTTGGAACCCGGTTAACTTATGTTATATTATGTTATCTTATATTGGCTATCTAGTATTTAGTTATGCTATGTTATACTACCTATTGTCACTATTACTTTCTCTAGTTTTACTTAGTATAGTTTAATATCGAGATCTACTGTGAGGCAACACCTTACTAGAATCTCTAGTGAAAGAAGACTGAATGTTTGAACTATCTAGACCGGACGATAGCCAACCACTTGTAGCGTAGCGTCAGCTACGATGATAAGGAATCTATCAAAGTTGTTGCAAATAGACTTTCTAAGAATAGAAAAATAAGTCACTGGAGAAGACAAGACTGAATAGCTCGTTATTCTAGACGGAGTAAAGGTCCCAGAACAAGTGTAATCTTCTGACAGTGTTCAGGCAGACAGGAATGGCGTACAACTATACTTGTATAAGAAAGACAGTCTGCCAAGGTTGTCTAGCTACGTGCCTGAAATAAAAAGCTCGAGCCTCCAAAACTCTAATCACTCTCAATGACACGGAGAAAGACAGAGTAAAATATATAACAGAGACAAACTTTCATATCTTCTCACTCTACTATGACTAAGGTTAATTAGGTAACAACTAGAGTTTGTAAAATTAAAATCACATTAACATTTAATATATGATAACACTTTGGGTGCTCCACTGGAGGCAGCCCTGTACATAAAAAGGGATACACTTCCCTGTATCCTATTGCATATCTAATATTATGGGTTGAATATACTAGACTGTCTAATCATTGACGAAACTCTTTGGCCTATAGTATATTTTGAGTTGAATGATGATGGTGGTGGTGGTGGCCAACGGTAAATATATAACAGAGACAAACGTTCATATCTTCTCACTCTACTATGACTAAGGTTAATTAGGTAACAACTAGAGTTTGTAAAATTAAAATCACATTAACATTTAATATATGATAACACTTTGGGTGCTCCACTGGAGGCAGCCCTGTACATAAAAAGGGATACACTTCCCTGTATCCTATTGCATATCTAATATTATGGGTTGAATCTACTAGACTGTCTAATCATTGACGAAACTCTTTGGCCTATAGTATATTTTGAGTTGAATGATGATGGTGTTGGTGGTGGCCAACGGTAAGTTTGGCCACTTATCTTCTGGTTCTCCGGCTTACACAGTGAGTGTAACCCTAGTTAGTAGGCATAAGTGAGATGGTGAGTGATGCTCCACAATGAGTCACACAGGTTAGCGCATCTAAAGCTTGGCGCTGAAGGTGTCAAATCTGTGAAATATAGTGAGAGTACGTGACTCTTCTATCAAGACATCTGTAAGCATCGGCCCTGGATTGTTCCTGATGGCCAATAACATCTCATACAAAATTGCAGAAACAAAATAGCATGAGCTATCTGTCCCTGCTCCCTATAAGTCCCTATCCTAGGATAAATAGTAAAACACTGACCTAGGGAAAACATTTCAATAAAATCATTCTATCCTTTCTTATAAGTGACTATAATAATTATTCAGTAATAATTAAACATATAATCATATAATGCATATCATAATTATATTATTAAAATACAATAATTACAAAGTAATCTAGAGATAGATACATATACAATATATTAAACAGATTACATATTATAGATATTTATGTTCAAATTCTGACGCTATATTCCTAGCATATATTTAATATAATGGTTCTATGTAACGTATATTTTAAAATACACAGTTTATGTAATTATCATAATAGAATATGATAGGCTGAAAGTTAATGGAGTGGCAGGCAAGATCAGGACTGCGACTTGGTGAGAAATCACCGATAAGAATTAACGAACATGCCTAGGATCTACCACGCTAGTATTTGACATTCGTACACGTGTTTAGTAAGATTTCCTATTTTCGCGGCCTCGAAATATTCATTATTATCTCTAAGTATTCACAATCACTATCACATCCTCGAATTATCACCACTATGAACTGCCTCATGTATTTCCTAAACTAACGGCTCGATTAGTATGGCCTGGTCTACTGTTCTGCGGACTAATCGATAATTGGGTTCTATCCGACTTATCAAGTTTACAACTATCTCAAATCGTCTACACCTCTCTAAACCTCATGTAAAGGTAATTTTCTACAGTTACGTTTTACCCTTTACCCTGCATGCTTAGTAAACTACCTGTACGAAGTATAATATACGCGATCGAGTTTAGTCGGTAAAATAATTAGATAAATTAACCTATTATCGGCGGTTTCCAACTATAACTACACACGGAAATCTCGGGCGCACACGGCAATATATTATATCGATACACATAACTATTCCATACCCTTCTAATCTACTGACCACACTTGGGTACGGAAACTGCTCTAGGTATCTCTCTAATATATTTTAAATATATTTATGGCCGTAATACGCCCCAAAGATAAAACTCTTAACACTGTATAAGTATTTTTTTTCAGAGCCTAGTTACTAGCATGTTTCTACCCCGACGTCTGTATTGCGAAAGGCCGAATTTCGTATCTCTTCCCTGACCGGAAGTCAGTCGTGCCAGGGAGTTCGTTGTCGTAATTTCGCCGACCAAATTGTGAAATAGTCGTAGCCAAATTTATAGATTTGGCTGGGTACCCTACTTTGTAAATTCAGCCTCTCCCCCGATCCTAATGTACCGTATTACTTCATATTACATTCATAACATTAAATAGGAGTAGATTTATGCTATAGACATGGGCTATCTATATATAGAAAAATAGGAATAAAAACGCATATAAATTCTTCTATAATTACATAAGGGTTTTTAAAGAGAATTTACTCTACTTTACTCAAAAGATGATGGGGAAGCTGGAGACTTCGTCACATTGAGTCTGCCTTTTGCCGTGCCTACTCCAGTTAAAACCTGTGTTAAGGAAACATGTTCTTCTGCCATGCTGAAATATGCTGAAATATTTTTGCTATACAAGTTATATAACCAAATTCACAATTATAATTTAATTAATAGTTATCAATAAGTATACCACTATAGGCATATTTAAATTAAACAAGAGACGTAAGCAACTGTTTTTCGTCCTATAAAGATCAAGTGTTCAAATTAATTAATTAATTTTACCTAACACACAATGTTATGTTATATTAGTTAAATTTTAATTATTCTAAATACCGTCTTTGGATAAAATATACCCTCTACGGGTCCAAAAGGAAAGTAAATCCAAATATGCCGACAGAGGACTATGCTTGACAACTGTAGGCTTCGCAGAAAAAAAAACCGAGTATGTCGTGTTCCTCGATTCCATCCTAGAGAAAGGCAACTTCTGGACTCTTCATTTCACCCATTGGCGGGCACCCTCAGATTTGTGGCTTCTTTTCACCCGAAAAAGGGCACGTCTGGACTTCACCCGAAAAAAGGGCACGTCTGGATTTGAAACGGCTCAAGCTGAGAAATGAAGCGATTACAATAGGTTCTCTTCTTCAGCAGGACGGCAACCCATTATGCCCACCCGCATCCAAAAAGACCAAAGCAAGTAAATCGCATTCTTCATGACAGACATCTTGATGAGCTGTAGTTTCTCCCAAAATTCAGGTTAGTTGCGGCTGTTTTTATTTTTGAAAAGAGCAAAATTTCTTCAGTCCTGGACAGTTCCAGTAAGTGACCTCCTTCAGGCAAGCAAGGTCAATCAACAGCTCCGATAACAGTCAAAACTTACAACATAGTGACGCCCAAGGACAACAGTCAGGTTACTTCAGGACACGATGATAAACAGCCTACGATTCTGACAAACAGCTTACGATGACAGCTCCACCTAACAATTCATTCCAATATGTATGGCGGCTCCAATCAACTAGGCTCCGAAAAAATGCTTTGCGGTGGTTCTAACATAAGTTGCAAGCCTTAATAAGGTCTGGTCTGGATCCTTTGACTACCGCTTCTGACAAGATTCAAGATTCACTCAGGTAAAATCATCATGCTGTGTTATACGTTTTTGTTGTAGCAACCTGAGAGAAGGTGTTCAATAAAAGTTCTCCGCTGTGCTGCATATTTTCTTATTACTTCACGTTGTGTCCTGCAACAGCCAAGTCCAAAATCCTGGGTTAGCGGCACCAAATTTACTCTTATAACAGCGTAACAGTTAATATGATGTATATAAACGGAGTCCCGGTTGTAGTTTCATAGGTTTTATTTGACGAAATAAATCAGAATATATAAACAGGTTACAAGATGGTTTTCTATAATACAATCGATGTTGACAATTGAAGGTCCAGGCGGTAACTAACTTCTCCAAGCCCCCGTGTCACGGCTTGAGCGTCCTTCGTTACGTCTTCATAGGATGCTCAACCGTGCCTAGTCTTTGCACATCAACCCCTCCTAAACTACTAACAGAGATGGTGCTCTGTTACAGTAGTTACGAAAAAATATCTATTACTTACGGTTGATTGAAAATCTATTACAACATCACAAACAACATTTCATAACCAATATTCAACTGAATACAAGATCACAAAATGATCGTAAGCTAACCAAACAATGTTAAAATTAATAGTTTTACTTTTCCTGCGCTGTCATATAAAACTTTACACACGGAAAAGCCCTGATAAGAAAATACTCAACCAAACTGACTACATACTTATTAATAAAAGGTTTCGAAATGCGTAAATTAATGCAAAGACAATGCCGTGTGCTGACTGTAATAGTGATCATGTACCTCTATGTGGAATAATAAAAGTAAGACTGAAGAGAAGAAAAATAAATAGTTATGAACATGAGAATTAATAAAAAGGTTTTGAAGGTAGATAAAGAAATTCAAGAACAATACAAAGTGATTGTGAAAAATAGGTATAATGCAATAGCTAAAATACAGAATATAAACGAACATTGGTAAATGTTAAGGGACTCCATTCATCAAACGAGCAAAGAAATATTACCGGATAGTAGCCAAAGGGAATAAAAATGGATGACTGAAGAAATATTAAAGTTGATGGCCAAAAGAAAGCAGAGTAAAAATGATAAACATTAATATCATGAGATAAATAATGAAAGAAGAAATAAGTGTGTGAAGGGAAAAGAAAGTTGGTTAAATGAACAGTGCTAGAAAATTGAATTAAATTGTATTAAAGATACAACAAATATGCACAGACAAATCCGTGAGCTCACAGGAAGAAACATAAGAATAAATACAGGGTGTTTAAAATCAAACCAGGAAAGATATTATTTGAGGAAGAATGCTATAATAAAGAGGCGGAATGAGTATATAAGTAGACTTATATGATATAGAAGGACAGAATTAACAGAAGAAAGTAACTTAGAAGATCCACGGATTCTAAAAGAAGAAGTCGATGACGCTATGAAAGCATACTGAAGAAAGTGAAAACAGCTGGACCAGATATAATCACAATAGAATAATTAGAAGTAATGGGAGAATTTGGACACGATATATTAACCGAAATGTTGAATGATATTTACATGCAGTGGATATTTACCCAGTGATATGCTGAAATCTGTATTTATAGCTATACCAACCAAAAAAGACCAGGAGCAATTGATTTGAAGATTTTCGTACAATTAACCTCATAAACCATACCACTAAGCTTCTACTCAAAATTATAATGAGAAGAACCAGAAAGAAAATAAAAATGGAAATTAGTGAAGAACAGTATGCGTTTGTTGAAGGAAAGGATACAAAGAAAGCAATACATACATTACGGACAGTAATAGAAAGGTCAATAGAGAAGACAATAGAGACACATAAAGACATATATTTGTGCTTGAATTGTTTATACTAAGGCATTTGATAAAGTAACTTTATTCTAAAGTAAAACATTATGAAATTATTAAAATGTTGGAAGATATTAACATTGATGGGAAAGATCTCAGAATAATTAAAAAACACTATTTACTTTAACCAAATAGCAGCAATGAAAATGGGAAATAAAGAATGAAATTATGAGCACACAAAGCTTGGAACAAGGCAGGGATTTGTTTTGTCACCGGATCTCTTCTCCCTCAATAGGGAAGTAATAATGAGAGAGATCAAAGAAAAGTCAGGAATAATATCGGAGATTATAATATAAATAATATACGCTATGCAGATGACACAGTATTGATGGCGAATAATGCAAAAGATCTACATCAACTGTTGGACATTGTAGTAACAGAAAGTGCAAAGAAAGGACTCTCCTTGAATATCAAGAAAACAGTAACAATAGTGATATCAAAGAAACAGGTAACACCCAAATGTGAAATAGAGCAGTGAAATTCTTCACCAAGTGGACTAGTTTTAAATATCTAGAGACATTTATAACATGAGAAGGAAGATGCACAACCGAGATTAAGAGCAGAATAGGGCAAGCAAAGGCTGCATTTCAGAAAATGAAGACTATCTTATGCAATAAGTCAATATAATTGAATGTAAGAAAGAGAGTGCTAAGGTGCTATATAGAGCATGGTTTGCTGTATAGCTGTGAATCTTGAAATGTAAATGAACAAATTAGGAGGAGATTGGAAGCAACAGGGATGTGGTTCTTGAGACGAATGTTGCGAACTCCTTGGAACGAATGCCTCAAAGAGGCTAATGAAACTAGAACAGTATATAAAACAATAAGAAAGAATCAAACAACTTTTTATGGGTCATGTGATGAGAAGAGAGGCATTGGAGAACATCGTGACAACTGGAAAGATCGAGGTGAAGAGAGGTACAGGCAGACCAAGAGAAATGATGCTGGATGGATTGCGGTTGAGGTGATCCAGAAAACCAAAGACCGAGATCTGTGGAGAGTCATGAACGCATACGCCAATCGGCATGACACTTGATGATGATGTCATATAAAGCCTAATCTGCTTGTTTATTTATGATCTATGATCACGTAATTGATCGTGCCTCAGTTTCACTCGCAGGAGAGTAGAAGGGAAGGAACGAACAAACGAGGGAACTTTATTTTCAAAGAGTTAAGAATTGGGAATATGTAGGCCCGCCTGACATTCTGCCCTTCTGATCTCTGTGCTCGCATGCATTATTTCATTCATATATTACTTATGAAGCCAATCTTAGAACAACAACGACCACAAAAGAAGCAATATGTATTATAAACGTATGGAAAATATGCAATAATCAATAATACATGATACACTAAAACTATGTTTTGACATGGCAATTATAAGTAGCTAAGTTAGATGTAACATATTACAATTAGGAGAATGTTTTTTATACTAGTTGTCCTTTGATGAAATAATTATACATTTGTTTCTTTTTTTTCTTCTTTTCAAAGGGGCAATAGACTGTACTGACATAGTGATAAAATAGGTTGCGATTGTATGTATAGGGACTGACGGTGTCTGTGATTTCTTGTGGAATATTGTTCCACAGCTGAGCTGCGGAGTACGCTTAGCTAGTTTTGTATAAATCTATCCTAGTTTTATGGGCATGTAGTGTGTTTAGCCGTTCGCCGTGTCTTGCGTTATACAGGGTGTTTGTAAAGTCTCACTACACTTTGTATGCAGAACAGCTGTTTGTTTGAGAGTATGGTTTCCGTCTTGCAAACGGAAAACATAATATCCAACAAACATCTGCTCTACATACAAAGTGTAGTGAGATTTTACAAACATCATGTATTTAATCAAAAGCTTAGGAAGAAAAGATGCAGAAGCACCAACGACTTAGTAGATAATAATAGTAGCTAGGGTAGAAATACGTATATTGTTTATTCCGTGTGGCTTTGGCGATCATGTCTGTCCACAGCCTCTCGTCTCGTGTACTGCCAATCATTTCTGATACTGACGTTCCTTCATGCCATTATGTCAAATTGTCCAGTGTCTTCTCTCTCGGTCTCCCCCTCCCTCTACTACCCTCCATCCTTCCCGCTGCTGGCTAAATTGACAAAGAAAACTGCAGAGAATATTCTTCACCTTATGCAGAGCTGCCTTTGCATGGGTTATTCCACCTTTAACTTCCTAATACATATTCAATTTGTTGGTATTAAAGTACCCCAAATACTCAAATACATTGGCTTGTTTCAAATTGTTTCCATTCACTTTGAAGTTGTATTTGAATACACACATTATCTTGGTAATAACCATTACTTCTGTTTTTCTGTTAGTCAGACTTTGTTTTGACTTTCTGTTGCAGTTTTATCTATCATTTCTTGTGACTGCTTCATTTATTTTCAGCGACCGAAACCATGTCAACATCATAGAGTAGGTTGTTTGCATTATACCCACCAACCGATATTCTTGGCGTGTTTTGCATGGATCTCAGTATTATTTTGCTGTAAAAGTTGAACACATCGGGTGATGGTACGCAATATTGTCTACTTATTTAATGTGTTGAACGGTTCCTAAATGATTGTGTATTCTTATGGCTGCTCTTTGTTTCTCACACATGTTTTTTTCAGTCCAATGGATTTGCAACACTTTCCTGTAATATTTACATGAAAAGCACATATGTAGTTTCAACTGAAGCCTTACATGTTTTACACTAGTATGCTGCGATAGGAAATAGGCGTTCTTTTAGTACTTTGCCTTTTTTTCTCTGTCTACCAATTCATTCTTTTGTCCTACTTAAATTAAAAATTCTGCGGAGAAATTATTATCTTGTCTCTTTAAGTTCTGTCATCTTCCGCAATTCGTAATCACGCATACCGCCTTCAAAACAAAGCTGCAGTAGATTTGGAAGCAGAACGCCTTGCGTTGGTTTTCATACAATGACATTGTACAGGTCGTTCAGAAAGCAATAGCAAACTACTGAACATAAGCTTGCCAAGAAATCACAGACAGTCAAGAAATACCGGGGTTGACTGCGACGTCCCTAAAAGGAAATGCAACTAACTATTTTCTTCTGTTTTTCCTGTCACCACATTTCCATCACCCATCAGCTGTGAACTTACTGTTTCAAAACTGCTCATATTCTGTAATTTCTGTTCATTAATATTGTTGTGATATATGTGTTTGTTTTATAGGCTGTCATTATGTTTGTTGTTATTATACTGAGATATACATGTTGATTTCACACTAAGTTTATTAGTTTCTTACATTTCATGTTATATGTTGATAATAATACAATATGTGGAAACGCAGGTGTTTCTATTCCTCTGAATACTAACGGTGATATTGTTCTTTGGCAATATGTTATCAAGTATCCCACATTATAGGCAAGTTACACAGATAAGGGGACAACAATTCAGCCATATCTGATTTGCTGCTCTAATCGGTCATGTAGGTCTTGGTTTGTTTTCGAGCTCCCTAATTCGGTTCAAGATAGCATTTTTTTTTACAGAACACTGGGGGGTCTTAGCTGGAACTAAGGAGTTCGTGCTCTATGCGACGCTGTAATTTGTCCACTCTGCTGAAAGAAAACGAGCAATATAGTTTAACACAATGTACAAAGTCGAACCCCTTGAATTTAACTGTGATGAAAGCTAATTTAACTGTAGAAATGAGTCAACTAACAGTTTGAAGTTACTGACTTAGCTGACTATACATTTATCTTTTCTTTTCTTTCATGAGCAGCGGGGTATTGATTGGAGCTCTTTTCCAACACATCGTCTCTGAATGCATACGTCAGTCAAGGATTGATTAAAGCTGAAGATTATACCAGCTGTATGTGCCGAGCAGTCTGATCATATACTAAGTAGATGGACAAGAATATTGCATTGCTGACATCGTGGGTGAATATGTGCATATAACAAGGAGAACTTACCTTGGTAATTGCAGTGGCCGTGTACCCGAGGACAAGAAGCTCTTAATGTAAAAGGGTTGGATTGTGGCAACATGAGTGGTGAAATAAAACGCTTAAAAAACATAGTATCCAGTGATTTGATTGAAACAGCATCTTCAATGTCACTGGATGATCAGGTAAGCGGCGTCGTGCCTAAACCACAAAACACGAATAAAGTCAAGACTAAAACACACGCAGGTCGCAAACGATTAATGCTATTTTTGTTTATTGTTAAATCTTGTCAACACTTAACGAAGCATGCGGCATTTCATGAATGCATTTTTTTGGGTTCGCATATCCTTTACAGGACATCGCTGTCAACACCAACATCTTTCAGTTGATTGTTGATTTCTTGGAAAGATTACTCTCAGAAGTTTGCCATTGCTTTCTGAGCTAGCGGCTCACATACCCCTAAGTTACCGACGCGGAGAAAACCGCTACCGATTCTCGCGCACGTCACGTTACTCACGAGAGTATACGGGATTACGGAGAAAGTCGTGTAACGCCTAGACCAGGGAGCCGGCCATGAATGCATTACAGTATATTATATAGTCGTTGTCACATACGAGGGGCTTCAAATGAAAATCTTACATGTTGTGTGTGTGTGTGCGTGCGTGCGTGCATGCGTGTGTGCGTGCGTGCGTGTGTGTGTGCGTGCGTGTGCGTGCGTGCGTGCGTGCGTGTGTGTGTGTGTGTGTAAAAAATATATTCTGAAATTGTAAAGAACAAATGTATTTAACCCCATATAGTAACCACTATGTTTAATGCAAATCCTCCAGGGCGGATACAGTGCTTGGATTCCTGTAAAGAAATTCTCTTGGTCGCATGCGTAACCACTCATGCATCACCTGCTGTACTTCTTCATAGGACCGAAAAGTCTTTTCCCCAATGACTCTTAGAGTTGTCCAAACATGTGGAAATCTCTTGGGGCTAGATCTGGCGAGTACGGCGATAAGGTACACACTGAAAGTGGTCATCAACCGTTGCACGGGCAGTATGGGGTAGAGCATTGTGTTGTTGCAAAAGGACACCTTTACCCTGAAGATCATGTCCTTTGGATTTGATTGTGGGTCGAAGATAATTCCTGAGAAGATCTGTATACGTATTACTGGTGACGGTTTTCCTTCTTGTCACACTTGCTCTAAAATAACGCCTCGTTCATCTCAAAAGATGGTCATCATAACCTTCCCTGCAGATAGCTGCGTGCGAATCTTCTTTGGTTTCGGTGAGGGGTGGCGCCATTCCCTGCTCTTCGTTTCCGGCTCGTTTTAGTGAACCCAGAATGCATCTCCAGTAACGATTCTTCATAGGGAAGCCTCATCTTCTGCTTCAAAGCACTGCAACAGTTCTTGAAAAGGATCAATGCGCCGTTGTTTCAGTTCTGGGGTAAGCTGCCGTGGCACCTACCTTGCAGGCACTTTGCGGTACTCTAGGACATCATGGATGTTGTGGTGTGCTGAACCTTGATTGATGTCAAGATGTGTAACAATGTCACTCATATTGCATTGACAGTTTTGTTAGAATTAAAGGTAGTTAACAACAGTTCTTGGAAACCATCAACGACCAGAACATGGGTGACGAGGAGCGATTCTAGAAATAATTTCACACGGAATCCGGATAACAAGCTATCTGTATGCAGTCTAGTTATTGTTATAAGATGACTGAACAAAGCAAATATCGCCACAAACTACATATATTTAAATCTGACCCTATTAAATTTTTAAAGTTCCTAGCCGAAGTTTGAGTGGCGTTTACCAAACCTAACATCCCACATTATGTCAGGATAGCAATAGGGAGGGTACAAACCTTATTCTAGTTCGAGGAAATAAGTCTAAAGACTAAATGTCATGGTAGGGCAGACTAGACCCTAAGCCTTAGTCGGCAACTGGTCTATGATGGACATGTCCATTCGACAGGCGGACAGTTAGATCAATGCTTTGCCGATTCGACAACTTCTCCCTCTGGTCTTGTTACAGACGTATTGGTGTTACCTTCCTCAGGAGTAAACTAGATCCGAGAGAAGGATCATGCTGCATGGGCTGCACATGGTCTCTAAATTCAACCCTGGCTGTCTGCTACAGAGAGATATAACTTCAGTCTACAAACTATCGTCTGCCAAGACGGCAAGATACCAGTCGTATATGTTTAAATATAGTACTATAGAACTGCAACTATTCAACTATCTTAACACCCAGATTAACACTATGTTACGAATATGGAACACTGGTCAAACTGCTTCATGGCTAAAGTTCGACTTCAGGTCAGAGTTGAAACGTTGGGAATAAACAACATTAAATACTCGCACATACCGTGGATATAAAGCAGATCTATATGTGTATTGCCTCGATGCAGATCCGCTCCAGCTGTGCCATAATATAACGTATTGAGAATATACAACAGGCATTTAGTTTAGCTCGTTAACTGTAATAATAACAAGTCTCACGCAATGAACTTGAGAATGAAATAACGACGTGGCTCCGGTAAAAGTTTAACACCTTTTTAATTTGGTGTTGTAGAATAACAAGATATAATTACAGTGTTACTATAGAGGTCCCGAGCGCCGAGACAACATCTATTTAAAGTATCCACAATTAATATTATCTATACCTGCATAATTCTCATTGACGCCCAGTCTATTTCCGTTCTAACGTTCGTTCGTTCCTTGTCGTTATGTTCATGATAGATTCATCTAGTTTTCGGTCCACTGTTCTTAGATCCATAGCTTCTTCTCAACAAATGATTCCTCTTGTTATCCACTTGAAGTCCACTGTACACTTGCATCCAAATATCCAATTGCCACACTAATTTGGTTCCACAATCGAAATACACATCCACTCGTTAAGATGGCCCCACAGCGTAGGTTCTTGTTGTTGTGTGACGTACGTATCTCGTATCCCTTAGTTTTTCTTGTGCACTACCCACTTTGGTGCATACTTAGGAAAAATCCCTTTATCCTCTCTCTCTCTCTCTCTCTCTCTGCGTCATGTGTTTCTGTAATAGCTATATGGCATGTATTTATGTTTATGAAAGAAATCAAGGCTGTGCTTCAACGATAAAAAAACAGTGCTCCAGGTCCTGATGGCATAAGATACGACGACATAAATTGATGTACCGACAATGAGCTAGAGAAACTAGCAGACATGTACAACAACAGTATAGGGAGTGCTAGCATCAAGGAGGAATGGTTACACAGCTATCTGATTCCCTTGCCGAAGCCTGACAAAGACCACAAAAAAATTCAGGGATATCGAATTATAACCATGCAGAATACAATAGGCAAGCTGCTGGAGAAGGTAATTGCCAGGAAAGTATCAAGCCAACTAGAGAGGCAAGGTGTTTTCCCACCCATCCTGGGTGGGTACCGTCCAAAAAGAGAAACCTGGACCAATGCAGCAGTCTTTGCCCAGGATGTCTATGAAGGTTTCCACTCAGGCACTCAAACCGTTGCTGCAGCGATTGATCTTGAGGACGCATACAACAGAGTACCACTGGATTTTTTAATGTTTCAGCTGTAACAGTGAGGGAATTAGGTTAGGAGTAAAGAGTTAAGGAATGCTGCGCATTCCTTGACTAGGGGGAAAACCATAGTGAACGTGTGTGCACGAATGAAGAAGTGTATCTAGGAAAACACACACGTCACTTGGGGGCCAGCGAGAAGAGATGTCAACACCAAGAAGGGAGTCTCCATCATGCGTGCTGAAATAGAACGATTCGGCTAATAAAGTATGTTTCTAACAACGCGAAGACTTGTGTCCTGTACGATCACGTGCCTAACCTGTATGTCACACTGTAACACAGGTTGATTTGGTGCCGTGAATTTATGAAACATGGGAGGTCGCGGAGAGAGAGAGTACCGCCATAGAAGATGGTTATGTCTGGCGTGTCTGGAGAAGTAAATATTGAGAAACGCAACAGATGAAAGCCGACTGTTGGTAGCTGTTCTGGGTTCTCACTGGATTCCTGGTTAAGAAGGAGATCCATTTTCAAGGAAAAAAGCGCCCAAAAAAAG
>JACEFZ010026269.1:0-73288 GCA_014155875.1 Cepaea nemoralis
AAAATAATAAACAACTTTAGATGTGCTGGCGGCACATAGTTTTCTTTAAACGAAAGCCAGCACGAGTTACAGGAATAAATAACAAACAGTTAGGTGTCTGTGACTCCTGCAGACAAGTGAGAGATAACAAACACAGACACAGTGTACATACCTTACAACGAACACAAATAGGGCAAACGGAAATCACGGTATAAAAATAAGAATGATAATAATAACTAAAGTAAAACAAAATAAGATAGAAATAAGTTACACCACAGCACAATGAAACATCTTAGCGATCTTCTTCGGGAAAAACACAAATAGATCTAAGAAAAAACACGAAATTAGAAAATATAATTAAAAATTAAAACGTAAACAGGAAAAAAAAGTATTGTATCAAACGTTGTAGGTCATTGCATTTGCTCTGTTTCTAGCTAAACAGAAGGTCAGTTGTGAAAAGTGCCAAATAAGAAAATGTGGAGCCGGAGGTGTGCAAACAGTTAAATATGGATATATACCGGTACATGGTAGACGGCAGACTTATACAGTGGCACCTGTAACAGTACTGATTCCCGCTGAATTGATGCACCCCAAAGACTTTATTAACTGGTTCTCAGTTACACGACCGTGCGGAGAAAATAAAAAGGCGAAATTGACGATTCCGATTAGACTGGTTGGTAGGTTGATTGGTTGGTTGGTTCGTAACCTGAGATATCCAGGAGTTAGCTTCGTCAGAAATCTGTCATTCAGGGATCATATGGAAGCAGCTGTTATGAGATCTAAGAAGGGACTCGGTGCGCTGAAGGTCATGGTAGCGATGGACATGGAGCAAATAATGTTGTTCATACTCTATCAACATCTGATTCTCTCAGTAATTGAATATGGACTGGGACTGCTCACACTGTCAAAGTGTCAGCTGGTGAAACTAGAGCGCGTGAAGCTATGAAGGTGATACTGGGACACACAAGCGATACGTTAGTAGTGTGTATGCGATACATTCTAAGTTTACACATAGGCAGGCTTAAGGTTAGAAAAAAGAAATTAGTTGTATATCCTTTACATGACGTAGCAGTCAACTCCAGCATTAGTTGGTTGTTTGTGATTCCTGGACACATTTACCTTGAGTAGTTTGCCATTGATTTCGGGACGACCGGCACTCATACCATTGCATGGAAACCAACACAAGGCTGTCTGCTGCCAAATTCCCCGTAGCTGTGTTTCGAATGCGGTATCCATCCATCCATCATGTGCCATGCCGGTAAGCGTGGGCGGTCATGTTTTGCCATCTCACTCGATCACGAGAGTTGTGGATCAGCTCAGTGTTTCTGAACATGCCACGTGGCCAAGCCATCCAGGTATTTACTTCTAGGTCTTCCCCTTGATCTGTTCCCTTCGATCTTGCTAGTTGTCACCGAATTCTCCAATTCATTTCTTCTCATAACATGCCCACAAAATTTTGACTGTCTACGTTTAATGACTCTAATCAGTTTACGATCTTCATTTGTTTCTTGAAGGAATTATTCAAGAAACAAATGAAGATCGTAAACTGATTAGAGTCATTAGACGTAGACAGTCAAAGTTTTTTGACTTTTTGAATTATTTGAATGCGGTATGCGGGATAGCAAATTGTGACCGTAACCCCTCGCCACTGAGCCGGCGGCTCAAGGTGCTGCAGGCTAAATCATATCTCCGAGAGGCTGCAGACAAGGAACACTCCCTGCATGAAGTCATGGACACAGTTGAGGACCACAGGCTTGATCAGAGGAAACGAATGGATGGCTCAAATGCTTATTTTTTTTTTTAAATGTTGCATATCGCCTACAGGACGTCGCAGGCAACACCCGTATTGTTCAGCTGCTGTTGACGTACTAGGCAAGACCACGCTCAGTGGTTTTGCCATTGTTTCTGAGCGACCGGCTCACATACCCAAGTAAGTTACTGGCCCGTCGCGAGCCGCTGCCGATTCTCGCGCAGCTGCGTTACAAGAATATGCGGGATTACGAAGAAAGACGTTAACTCTTGGCCAGGGAGACCGACTGGCTCAAATAGAGGACACAATTAGAGAGGTGTGTATACTTGAGATCACAGGTAAAGGAGAAGAGTGGGTCAGAATGCCAGTGGTAAAGTCAGATCAGTGCAGGGTCATAATAACACTGATCGGGAAGACAGGGATTGGTCGGAAGGCTGCACTGAATGGGAGGTACAACAATTGATCCACGACAGTTTGCGATCTGACGATGTAATCATCTACACAGATGGATCTGTGCTAAGGGATAGATAGATAGATAGATAGATAGATAGAGAGAGAGAGAGAGAGAGAGAGAGAGAGAGAGAGAGAGAGAGAGAGAGAGAGTGATGACAATCCCACCGCAGCCAAGTTTTCGCTGTGGGACTGCATGTAATAAATTCCATTCCTCATCTGTGGTTTTGTTTTATCGCTCGCTTGCTTTTGATCCCAAGCGTAGTTCATACAAGTGCTACTACCCCTTGCGCGAGGGACTGGTTATTGCGTTTGGTTTAGCTTTCCCTATTACCGGTGTCCCTAACCCTTAGACGAACTCACTCCGACTTCTAAGGTACTTCAATTTACGTCGACAAATCAAGGGCGAGAAGTCAACATTTTAGTCCAACTGTCTGGTGTAGGGGTTTAACCTGCTTCCTTGGCATCAGCACACCGGAAGTTTAAGAGCTAGAGGTCTTATCCATTTGGCCATGCTGACCCAATCTCTGTAGTTGTAGGAGACAATACATGAAAGAAACATAACGACACACACAACCCGATGATAAATTAATGTAAATTTATTTGTCAATATATAATTATTGCAGTTATTGTTAATGTAAGTGTTAGCATATAATAGTAGGTATGGAACTATTGCTTACGTCAACATGTGCATTACAGACAGCTTATGGAAGACTCAATGATATAACTCTCATACACACAAAGCAACAGGAAATGAGACGATAAAGGCGAATTCAGCAACATATACTTTTATATAGGCGCAGGGGCGTCATGGCTAAGGGGGTTCGAGTGGCAATGGTGGATGGCATAGGAGATAAGGATACTGTTTTTTTGTTTGCGCCAGCCCGCTTTGAACTCAAGCGTAGTTCATACACACTACTTCTAATAGCATTGGACTGAATTTTGCATGTGGGTTAACTTTCCCTATTAGAAGTGTCCCTTGCAGACGAACCAACACCAATTTCTGAAGTACTTGAATGTAGTCCCCAAGTCAAGAATGAAAAATCAACATTTTCGACCAACTGACCGGTGTAGGGGTTAAACCCGCTACCTCAGCACCAGAACGTCGGGTGTTTAAGAACGAGCGCTCTTATTTATTCGGCCATGGGTAATACTAATGTTGTATATGTTTCCACCTGTTGGTTGGTTTATGTCTCCACTTTCAGCTACCGTGCTTCGCCATTACTGGGCCTTTTCTAAGCCAAAAAGATGTTCAATGTGGCAAAATAACTTGACGATTTTAAGATGTGGTATTGTTTTCGTGAGCCAGGTTTTCTTCCATTCTCAGGTCAAGTTTGATGACTACAGGTTTCTCATATCTTGGTCGATGGCTATCTGGGCATTCCCCTGTAACATTCTCAATCAATCAAGCGACAAACCCCCAATTTGGTCTGCGTGTGATTTACTTAGCAACATTATGTGCAGCAGTTTGCCATTGTTTTCTGATATATGCCATACTTAAAGACTTCGACGTGGTCGAAAAGGACTCGCTCTAAAACTTCCGGAACGCTGAGGGCGGATTAACCGGTTCAAACCCTACATTGACGTTACGTTGGACTTGATCTTTGATTTCTCGTTCAGAAGGCAATGATACAATGATAAACTACTGAATGTAAACATTGTCTAAGAAATCAACATGGGGTTTTTCGCAACGTCCTGAAAAGGACATGCAACATATAAATATATATAGTATATATATATATATATATATATAGATATATATATATATATATATATATATATATATATATATATATATATATATATATATATATATATCACACACAGACACACACAAACACTCACACATGCGTTAAAGCCACAACTGGGAGCCATCAGCTTCGAATGATAACTGACTGAGGTACACGGTGTCATATACATGGCAATTACCAGTATTCATCGTACGATCAGCTGACTGGTATCGAATTTGTCGAAGCTGCAGGAACATTAGACTTCAACCCGCGACATCAGACAATGTCAGCTCTCAGCTGCAGGATATGGTATATTGGAGCAGCCGGCGTCTAGCCTAGGGATTTCACACCTGCTGTGCTCATAGCTAAACCATTGTTGTTTTCATTTGTCTTGTGTTGAGCATTCCAAACTTGAATGGTTTATCGCCAAGTTGTTCCCAAGCCCAAGTTCCTAGCGCAGCATATATAGAATTACACACTTCTTTCTTGTAGTCAAGACAACGAACTAATAATGTTCACGTGATTGATAGGGACAATGCGTTTCGTGTGTTGTTTAATACACACAATGGTCGTATGTTAAAGCTGGCAGAAGCAAACAGACATTAATTTACAGAAGCCAAGTTTGTACAAACAGAAAGAAATAATAGTCAGTTAAAAATTACAGTAGTAGACAATTCACATTACTGTGTGAATAAGTGTGTTATATATGTCAGCTTGAAGGACTCAGCTCTAAGTTTATGCTGTATGATTTCTCCAGTATGCATAAAACGAGATGCAGGGAAATATATAAGGCAATAAGTCGTGCAATCTATTGTTTGTGTCTTCGTTATTCAAACTAATAATACCACATAGATAACATCCCCCCCCCCCTTTCCCCCAACAATGGTGACATGTCGATCGAGTCTGATGGCGGGGTAGGCGGTTCAACGCAAACACCAACATTAACTTGCACTTAACAGTTGACCTCGCTTTCAGAAAGCAATGGCAAACTCATCGCCATCATGTGTCATGCCGATAAGCCTGGGCGGTCATGTTTCACCATCTCACACGATCACCAGAGTCGTGGATCAGCTCTGTGGTCTTGTCTCGACCATGCCATGTAGTCAAACCATCCAGATATTTACTTCTCTGCCTCAACGTTGTTCGTTTCCCCTCAATCTTGCAATGTTGTCAGTAAGTTCTAAAGTTTATTTCTTCTCATAATAGGCCCACACCATTTTGACTGTCTACGGCTAATTTCTCTAATCAGTTTAGTTTTCATTTGCCTCTTATAATGGCAAACTACTGAGCGTAGGATCTGCAACATTTAATAGGTGAGATTGTTGCACACAGTGAACAACCTTGGATTAGAATTAAATTGTAAGAAGACACAAATTATGGTCGTCACTAAGAAGAAGGAAATGCCACAATGTAATATACAAGTAAATTGGAATAATCTTAAACAAGTGAATCGGTACAATTATCTCGGAACAATCGTAACATCGGATGGGAGATGCCTTGAAGAGATTAGAACAAGAATCGTCATGGCGAAGGTAGCCTTTTGCAATATGAAAAGCATGTTGACCAATAAAGAGATGTCATTTGCTACGAGAAAAAGAGTGTTGAGGTGCTACATAGAGCCTATACTTTTGTATGGATGTGAAGCTTGGACAATGAGCGGTCAAGCTGAAAAACATCTGATGGCTGTGGCCGAGGAGAAAGCAAAGAATACCATGGATATACAGAAAACCAAGACCAAGTACTACAAGAAACAAATGAAAATCGTAACCTGATTAGAGAAATTAGACGTAGACAGTCAACATTTTGTGGACATGTTATGAGAAGAAATAAATTGGGGAACTTCGTGACAGATGGCAAGATCGAGGGGAAGAGAACAAGCTGAAGGCAGAGCAATAAATGCCTGGATGGCTTAGCCACGTGGTATGTTCGAGACAAGAACACTGAGCTGTTCCACGACTCGCGTGATCGAGTGAGATGGCGAAATCTAAACGCCTACGCATATCGGCATGGCACATGATGACTGAATGTAAAATTGTCTAGAAAACCAACTTAGGATTGATCGCAGATGGCAATACAGATTTATTGTGTATCACCCTATGGTAATATCTTTAACTAGTAGTGTCAACCTCATGGTGATATCACTGACAAATTCATGTGACTTCAATTGCGGTATCGCTGATTAAAGATGTCATCACCATGATGATATCCCCAAGAACCGGTGTCACCTGCATGGTAATAGATCTGAGTTGTAAGCTCTATGGCTGTAAATCTCTAATTAATGATGTCACTTCTTCCCAAGCCATCTAGCTCCATAACTTCCATTATATCCGGAAAAGCTTTCTTGTCCCTACCACATTAATTTAGTGTATAGCATACACTTCAAATAATATTCATTAATATTTCATCAGTTACATAATACACAACTTCGCTTTCACACGTCCAGAAAATGCACTTATGTGACATTTAAAATAGCGAGAACAGCGAAAATACACTTGCAATAGACATTTCATAAAATGGTTTGTTTTGTTCACACTTACTTTCATTCCATTTAATTTAATATTTTAGTTGGTTTCCATTTGCAAGACACGTTACATTGAGCTGAATACAAATACACCAGCCGCTTGACAATAGGACAATCTGTGCAAGACAGCTCGCATGTCCCACTTATTTTCAGTTGCAAACAAAGAGTCCGACCTTGTAAGTAAATACATTTGTTGTTGTTGTTGCATTCACTCGCTCTGAACTCAAGCGTAGTCCATACGTAGAACTACTACTTCTAGTTGACTGCACAGACTTTAGGTATGGATTATATTTCCCCGTTACCAGTATCCCTCCCCATCAGACGAACTCACTCCGACTTCTGATGTACTTGTAATTTACGTCCCTAAGTCAAGGACGAGACGTCAACATTCTAGCCCAACTGACTGGTGTAGGGGTTGATCCTGCTCTATCAGCATCAGCGCAACGGAAGTTTAAGAGCAAACGCCCTTATCCATTCGACCATGCTGACCTCCAGTAAATAAAAATGTTGCATGACCTTTGCAGGACGTTGCCATAGACCCCAACCCGCGGGTTGATTTTCTATGCAATTTTACCCTCAGGAAGATACCATCGTTTTATGAACAAGAAGTCACCGTCGTAGTCAAACTGACCGGTGTATGGAATTAACCCACTACCATTCCATTAGCGCACATGTTGTTAAGGGTGTAGGAGCGCACAGAAATGATAAGCTTTTGATGAAGCAATCAATCACTACGTCTTTTCAACGTGACTGGCTGCATTCGTTTCTGTGCTTATGTACATCATCATCAGCATCCTGTACCACGCCGATAGTCGCGGGAGGTCAGGGCTTGCCATCTCATACGATGACCACGGTCCTGGAAAAAGTCTGTTCTTGTCGCAATTTTCAAATGTAGCTAAGTCCCCCAGGTATTGATAACTTTGTCTTCCCGTTACTCTTTCCCCATCAAGTATGGCAATTGCTACCAAGTTTTCATGCTTATTTCTTCTTATAACGTGCCCAAAACATAATTATTGTTTAACCTAATTTATTTTTCTTTAATCATTTTACGGTTTTTACCTAATTCGGGAAAGACTTTCTCATTCGTTTATTTATTTATTTATTTTTTTGGGTCTCTTGCTCCTCTTTCGTGGTATTCTTTGCATTTTTCTCAGAAATCGCATTTTCGCTATCATCAGATTGCCCATGTTTCTATTCAATACAACAGTATACTTTCTATACAACATGTTAATTTTTTTTGGGCCTGACAATTAACAGCTCTATATCGATCAGAATATTTTCCATCTTGAGAAAGGCTACTTTTACCATGGCGATTATTGGTCTAATCTCCACAAGATATCTTCTACCGGATGCAATGACTGATCCGAGACAGTTGTCCAATTCACCAGTTCTGAGATGATTGTCCCTATCCAACTGTTCCGAAAGAATTGTCCCGAATCACCTGTTCAGAAATAATTGTCCCGATGCAGCTATTCCGAGATAATTGTTCCGATTCACCTATTGTGAGATAGTTGTCTCGAGTCACTTGGTAAGAGGTAGTTCTCTCGATTCCGAGATAATTGTCCCGATTCGCCTGTTCCGAATTAGTAGCCCGATTCACATGTTCCGATACAGTTGTCCCGATTCACCTGTTCCAAGATAGTTGCACCGATTCACCTGTTCCGAGATAGTTTCACCGATTCACCTGTTCCGAGATAGTTGTCCCGATTCACCTGTTCCGAGATAGTTGCACCGATTCACCTGTTCGGAGATAGTTGCACCGATTCACCTGTTCCGAGATAGTTGCACCGATTCACCTGTTCCGAGATAGTTGCACCGATTCACCTGCTCCGAGATAGTTGCACCGATTCACCTGCTCCGAGATAGTTGTCCCGATTCACCTGTTCCGAGATAGTTGCACCAATTCACCTGTTCCGAGATAGTTGCACCGATTCACCTGTTCCGAGATAGTTGCACCGATTCACCTGTTCGGAGTATGTTGCAACCGATTCACCTGTTCCGAGATAGTTTGCACCGATTCACCTGTTCCGAGATAGTTGCACCGATTCACCTGCTCCGAGATAGTTGCACTGATTCACCTGCTCCGAGATAGTTGTCCCGATTCACCTGTTCCGAGATAGTTGCACCGATTCACCTGCTCCGAGATAGTTGTCCCGATTCACCTGTTCCGAGATAGTTGCACCAATTCACCTGTACCGAGATAGTTGCACCGATTCACCTGTTCCGAGATAGTTGCACCGATTCACCTGTTCCGAGATAGTTGCACCGATTCACCTGTTCCAGAATATTCCTATGCACTTGGCTGCTACATTGTTTCTGTATAAAAACATGACGCAACATCATCAACCGGAAACGGAAATACGTGGGCCAAATGAAACGTCACAAACGCTTAGCAAAGTCAGTGATGGAAGACATGGTTCATGGAAGAAGAGTCTGGGGGAGATCAACAAGAGGTTGGACACAGGGCATTAAAACATCATGAGCGTGCAAAATGCAAAATGATAGTAATGATACACTAGGCTATTCATTGATACTCTAGGCTATTCATTGATACTCTAGGCTATTCATTGATACTCTAGGCTATTCATTGATACTCTATACTATTCATTGATACTCTAGGCTATTTGAATGTGTACTGTGTTTGGTCCGAACTTACTGTGTGTTTGGTACTGTTAAAATACTGTAAAATAAACTACATGGGAGTAGAAGGATGCCAGCTACGAGGCTCGTCCACTGGGCGGCAGGAGGTAGAGTGGCCTCTGGATACAGAGATTAGCAGTGATTATAATGAATAAGTGGACGGGGACCAACACAAGTGCCCTTAGTGAATAGGAGGCAGAATACTTGATGTCGAGCAAGCTAACACTACAACATATCTTACAACTGTACTATAATCTGCTGTTTTATAGCTTCGTCTCTTAAGATATATGCTAGGGAAGTTAAACCGTAGACAAACCGGCAGAAATCAAGGGAAAACCACTGAAGATTTATCGAACATTTAAGTTTTAAACGTGATGGGAAAAACACAATACGAAGACCAAAGATAAATACGTATAGAAAATAAAAACCATAGGTGCGTGAAGCTGCTGGGAAACAGTGAGACATAATATATACTGACACAACGTAGATACCGTTCGTTGTAAGGTGTGTATACTGTGTTTGTGTTTATGATCTTTTTCGCAGCAGTTACACATACCTAACTGTTTTTAGTTTCTATTAATATATTGTGCTGCAGCCGTTCCTTCTCTTATCGATACATACATGTTTGGGGTGTTTGACCAAAGAGCATAATCATAACAAGAACAACATGTGATCCCAGAATGTAGTGGCTGTGTGATGGTAAATCATGATTGTCCACGCTTACATGCATGGTATGTGATGGTAATGAAAATATTTACAAATAAACCAAGAAGTATTAGAATTATCCGAATCCCTATACATTAAAATCATGTATAATTGCATATCATATAAGTTGATGCAACTTGTGAAAACATCGTTGAGTGTGGTGCAGTCTGACAGGCTGATTGTTAGACACACAGCGTGTCTGATGGTTTTCTGTCTACAAACTTTCCATTGATTTGGCTTGCCAACAGGGTAAAGATCCTTAACTGATTCAGTGTCGAAGTACTGTATATCGTCAAAAATGATTCCCAATTGGACAGAATAAAGATATATCGCAATGCTAGTGTCATCGTGTTATTCCCTTCGTTTCGCGGTATCTTCCGCAGTTTTAATGCTCATTGAATAGACATTTACATGAGAATACTTGTACATTAGATTGCACACCATGTTTCATCCAAACCTACTGTTTGTTTCTTCACCGAATCAGTTAATATCGTAAGAATGCTGAACAAGTCCCCACACAAACTAGATAAACAACTGCAGTATTCAGTGTGGGTCACTTGTAGATCACCTGTGTCTAGGACGGATGTAATATTTCCGTTGTCAGATAGGTACTTTTGTTGTCCGGTTTCAGTTCATGGAAACGAAGATTGGTTCCAACGTGCGGTTTTGGTGTAGAGATGTTTTTGCCGAGGTTGCTACATAAACGTAACATTGTTTTCAGTGACATCTCACTAGGAGTCAGTTAGCTGTACCATTGTAATGAATATAAGACCACTTTTTGAGTTATTTGTTTTACGTGTGGATGTAACATTTCAACTGTCAGATAAATATTTTGCGCTTTTTTCCGGTTCTTTGAAAAAGTAAACTTTTGTAGAAACGCTAGATGTAGTATGTGCGCTGTAATTGTCAAGGTCCATAGCATCCATGTTACTGTAACTGTGTTCAGTCTTAAATGGACAGAAGTCATATACCACTACCGTATGGCTCAGTTGATGACACAGCTGAACAAGATGTTTGATGACACAGCTGAACAAGATGTTTGATGACACAGCTGAACAAGATGTTTGATGACACAGCTGAACAAGATGTTTGATGACACAGCTGAACAAGATGTTTGATGACACAGCTGAACAAGATGTTTGATGACACAGCTGAACAAGATGTTTGATGACACAGCTGAACAAGATGTTTGATGACACAGCTGAACAAGATGTTTGATGACACAGCTGAACAAGATGTTTGATGACACAGCTGAACAAGATGTTTGATGACACAGCTGAACAAGATGTTTGATGACACAGCTGAACAAGATGTTTGAATGACACAGCTGAACAAGATGTTTGATGACACAGCTGAACAAGATGTTTGATGACACAGCTGAACAAGATGTTTGATGACACAGCTGAACAAGATGTTTGATGACACAGCTGAACAAGATGTTTGATGACACAGCTGAACAAGATGTTTGATGACACAGCTGAACAAGATGTTTGATGACACAGCTGAACAAGATGTTTGATGACACAGCTGAACAAGATGTTTGATGACACAGCTGAACAAGATGTGTTGATGACACAGCTGAACAAGATGTTTGATGAACACAGCTGAACAAGATTGTTTGATGACACAGCTGAACAAGATGTTTGATGACACAGCTGAACAAGATGTTTGATGACACAGCTGAACAAGATGTTTGATGACACAGCTGAACAAGATGTTTGATGACACAGCTGAACAAGATGTTTGATGACACAGCTGAACAAGATGTTTGATGACACAGCTGAACAAGATGTTTGATGACACAGCTGAACAAGATGTTTGATGACACAGCTGAACAAGATGTTTGATGACACAGCTGAACAAGATGTTTGATGACACAGCTGAACAAGATGTTTGATGACACAGCTGAACAAGATGTTTGATGACACAGCTGAACAAGATGTTTGATGACACAGCTGAACAAACTCAGAAAACCCCACAAGATATCCTTGTTACTTCAGGTCGTTAGAAACCCAGGGTATTGGAACCAGATCTTTTAGCTTTCCTGGCGTTGTTCTTGTTGACCGCAATATAAAGAACCACACTGGTGATGATGACCATGGTCAGCATAATCCCTAGTAAACTGACCACTATGGACGTGCGTGCGAACCAGGATCCTTTAGTTTTGTCCCCATCGCGATAAGCCGCTGCAGCTCTAAGAGAAAAGTATAGTGCCAACAGTCCAAACGGGGGATTGAAGCAACACATGACTAGCAACCCAATAGCAAAATTTGTTTGGGGAATTGAGAGCAATTCTGGTTTTTCCTCAGCTGGTGCCCCTTCCGCGGGAAAGTCTACTTGATTTATTTTCACGGTTTTCTTAGATTTGTACGAATCTGTGGACAGCTGGTTAGACAGCAAGGGTTTTCTAGCGTGCTTGTTAGGATCTTCTGTAGCACCGCTGGCTTCAGCAATGTCATGCCTGTCGGAGTCCTGCTTCGTTTTATGTTCTCTGCTGTTGGCAGCTGGATCACAAGCACCACCTGAAGCAATGCTGGCTTGGGATTCAATAGAAGGAGACGCCGAAGTTGATGGTACAGTGGCGGTCTCTAAGAAAGACGGGTGGGTCTGTGTCTGGTCTAGGCGTGGATCAAGTATATTGTTGTGCCCCTCAATGTTTTTGCTGGATGGTTTGTTCTTTTGTCCATTTGATGACTCCATCTTTTCCTAAGGCAGGATAAATGGCTAATGACAAATCTGAAATAAAAAGATAAAAATATAAAATTATTTTTGTCATTTGAATAAGAATGGGTGGCTTAATTATTGCATTCTTTTCACACACCTCCACATTATACGAGGGAATAACTTTCAATCAGATTGTGGTGGGAACGGTTAGTAATATGACTCTTCACTAGCTGTTGAACGAGGGGACGGAACGCGTATGGGAATGTCCTGAGTGCAGTGATGTCTTTCTTTAGCTCAACTCAAATCAACATACAAGGGAAAGTAATTAAGTAACAGGTATTTTATTATTAAGTGTATGGAAGAGTAAAGACAACGGAAAGTCTTATGTCACGACACAAACTGGCTCTTAATAAACAATGCCCAAAGAAGGGGTCATGAGGATTGAGCAGCTTGCGCATGCGCAATAGCGATTACAAAATGAATACCCAACTATCGACCTGCACCGTAGAAGAACAACTGGGTGTTATTAGTTTTAAAAAAAAAAAAAAAAATCAGAGAGTGCGAAAGCTTGTGAAATTTATAGAAGAATGACGGGCCACTGTGGAATGGAGACGGTTGTTTGAGTCAGGCGAGAGTATATGGATAAGCAGAGAGGTTTGAAAATATAAGACAAACTGTCGTTGATGAACCGCCTAATGAGAGACCTACGGGTATGGCAACTGACAGTGAAACGACAGAGCGACAAGCTAGTCCATGACAACGGGCGACTCATTACTGATAAAAAGACATGAATGTCAACGTGAGTCACGGTGCTACGTACACAGTTGTCCATGATGACCTTGGTTATAGGAATGTGTGTAACAGATGGATCCCAAGACTGCTGTTCGATGATCACAAACGTGCAAGGCAGACGATTTTTCGGGAGGATTTGGACCGTCATGTTCAAGGATGAGATGCTTTTCAACATCAGACTATGACAGGAGACGAGGTCTTGGTGCATCATTGTGAACCAGGGAGTAAGAGGCAGTCGATGCAATGGAAACACCGGTTGTACCTTTTGTCTAACACCCGGCATAAACTTGCACCTATCGACGTGGGGTTTGTGTAAGTCCAGACCGGGTACCCAAGTAATGCCTCCATGGTAACTGTATTGCCGATCTCTCCTTCCTCTCTCCAAAGTAAGAAAATAACGGGGTATGCAAGACTGGTTCTGGAACTGATCATGTGTAAAGTCACGTGTTAGTTATGGTTTAGGGCAGCACATGCAGACTGGCTGGGATTAGAGCTGGGCTGGGGATGTTTCCACCACATACAGACTGGCTGGGATTAGAGCTGGGCTGGGATGTTTCCTCCACATACAGACTGGCAGGGATTAGAGCTGGGCTGGGGATGTTTCCTCCACATACAGACTGGCTGGATTAGAGCTGGCTGGATGTTTCCTCCACATACAGACTGCTGGGATTAGAGCTGGGCTGGGATGTTTCCTCCACATACAGACTGGCAGGGATTAGAGCTGGGCTGGGGATGTTTCCTCCACATATAGACTGGCAGGGATTAGAGCTGGGCTGGGGATGTTTCCTCTACATACAGACTGGCAGGGATTAGAGCTGGGCTGGGGATGTTTCCTCCACATACAGACTGGCAGGGATTAGAGCTGGGCTGGGATGTTTCCTCCACATACAGACTGGCAGGGATTAGAGCTGGCTGGGGATGTTCCTCCACATACAGACTGGCAGGGATTAGAGCTGGGCTGGGATGTTTCCTCCACATACAGATTTGCAGGGATTAGAGCTGGGCTGGGGATGTTTCCTCCACATACAGACTGGCAGGGATTAGAGCTGGCTGGGATGTTTCCTCCACATACAGACTGGCAGGGATTAGAGCTGGGCTGGGGATGTTTCCTCCACATACAGACTGGCAGGGATTAGAGCTGGGCTGGGGATTTTTCCTCCACATACAGACTGGCAGGGATTAGAGCTGGGCTGGGATGTTTCCTCCACATACAGACTGCAGGGATTAGAGCTGGGCTGGGGATGTTTCCTCCACATACAGACTGGCAGGGATTAGAGCTGGGCTGGGATGTTTCCTCCACATACAGACTGGCAGGGATTAGATCTGGGGTGGGGATGTTTTCCCCCACATACAGACTGGCAGGGATTAGAGCTGGGCTGGGATGTTTCCTCCACATACAGACTGGCAGGGATTAGAGCTGGGCTGGGATGTTTCCTCCACATACAGACTGGCAGGGATTAGAGCTGGGCTGGGGATGTTTCCTCCACATACAGACTGGCTGGGATTAGAGCTGGGCTGGGGATGTTTCCTCCACATACAGACTGGCTGGGATTAGAGCTGGGCTGGGGATGTTTCCTCCACATACAGACTGGCTGGGATTAGAGCTGGGCTGGGGATGTTTCCTCCACATACAGACTGGCAGGATTAGAGCTGGGCTGGGATGTTTCCTCCACATACAGACTGGCAGGGATTAGAGCTGGCTGGGGATGTTTCCTCCACATACAGACTGGCAGGGATTAGAGCTGGGCTGGGGATGTTTCCTCCACATACAGACTGGCAGGGATTAGAGCTGGGCTGGGGATGTTTCCTCCACATACAGACTGCAGGGATTAGAGCTGGGCTGGGATGTTTCCTCCACATACAGACTGGCATGGGATTAGAGCTGGGCTGGGATGTTTCCTCCACATACAGACTGGCAGGGATTAGAGCTGGCTGGGGATGTTTCCTCCACATACAGACTGGCAGGGATTAGAGCTGGGCTGGGGATGTTTCCTCCACATACAGACTGGCAGGGATTAGAGCTGGGCTGGGGATGTTTCCTCCACATACAGACTGGCAGGATTAGAGCTGGGCTGGGGATGTTTCCTCCACATACAGACTGGCAGGGATTAGAGCTGGGCTGGGGATGTTTCCTCCACATACAGACTGGCAGGATTAGAGCTGGGCTGGGGATGTTTCCTCCACATATAGACTGGCAGGGGTTAGAGCTGGGCTGGGGATGTTTTCCTCTACATACAGACTGGCAGGGATTAGAGCTGGGCTGGGGGTGTTTGCTCCACATACAGACTGGCAGGGATTAGAGCTGGGCTGGGGATGTTTCCTCCACATACAGACTGGCAGGGATTAGAGCTGGGCTGGGGATGTTTCCTCCACATACAGACTGGCAGGGATTAGAGCTGGGCTGGGGATGTTTCCTCCACATACAGATTTGCAGGGATTAGAGCTGGGCTGGGGATGTTTCCTCCACATACAGACTGGCAGGGATTAGAGCTGGGCTGGGGATGTTTCCTCCACATACAGACTGGCAGGGATTAGAGCTGGGCTGGGGATGTTTTCCTCCACATACAGACTGGCAGGGATTAGAGCTGGGCTGGGGGTGTTTCCTCCACATACAGACTGGCAGGGATTAGAGCTGGGCTGGGGATGTTTCCTCCACATACAGACTGGCAGGGATTAGAGCTGGGCTGGGGATGTTTCCTCCACATACAGACTGGCAGGGATTAGAGCTGGGCTGGGATGTTTCCTCCACATACCGACTGGCAGGGATTAGAGCTGGGCTGGGGATGTTTCCTCCACATACAGACTGGCAGGGATTAGAGCTGGGCTGGGGATGTTTCCTCCACATACAGACTGGCAGGGATTAGAGCTGGCTGGGGATGCTTCCTCCACATACAGACTGGCTGGGATTAGAGCTGGGCTGGGGGTGCTTCCTCCACATACAGACTGGCTGGGATTAGAGCGGGCTGGGGATGTTTCCTCCACATACAGACTGGCTGGGATTAGAGCTGGGCTGGGATGTTTCCTCCACATACAGACTGGCAGGGATTAAGCTGCTGGGGATGTTTCCTCCACATACAGACTGGCAGGGATTAGAGCTGGGCTGGGATGTTTCCTCCACATACAGACTGGCAGGGATTAGAGCTGGGCTGGGAATGTTTCCTCCACATACAGACTGGCAGGGATTAGAGCTGGGCTGGGGATGTTTCCTCCACATACAGACTGGCAGGGATTAGAGCTGGCTGGGGATGTTTCCTCCACATACAGACTGGCAGGATTAGAGCTGGCTGGGGATGTTTCCTCCACATACAGACTGGCAGGGATTAGAGCTGGGCTGGGATGTTTCCTCCACATACAGACTGGCAGGGATTAGAGCTGGGCTGGGATGTTTTTCCCCCACATACAGACTGGCAGGGATTAGAGCTGGGCTGGGGATGTTTCCTCCACATACAGACTGGCAGGGATTAGAGCTGGGCTGGGATGTTTCCTCCACATACAGACTGGCAGGGATTAGAGCTGGGCTGGGGATGTTTCCTCCACATACAGACTGGCAGGGATTAGAGCTGGGCTGGGGATGTTTCCTCCACATACAGACTGGCAGGGATTAGAGCTGGGCTGGGGATGTTTTCCTCCACATACAGACTGGCAGGGATTAGAGCTGGGCTGGGGATGTTTCCTCCACATACAGACTGGCAGGGATTAGAGCTGGGCTGGGGATGTTTCCTCCACATACAGACTGGCAGGGGTTAGAGCTGGGCTGGGGATGTTTCCTCCACATACAGTCTGGCAGGGATTAGAGCTGGGCTGGGGATGTTTCCTCCACATACAGACTGGCAGGGATTAGAGCTGGCTGGGGATGTTTCCTCCACATCAGACTGGCAGGGATTAGAGCTGGGCTGGGGATGTTTTCCTCCACATACAGACTGGCAGGGATTAGAGCTGGGCTGGGGATGTTTCCTCCACATACAGATTGGCAGGGATTAGAGCTGGCTGGGATGTTTTCCTCCACATACAGACTGGCAGGGATTAGAGCTGGGCTGGGGATGTTTCCTCCACATACAGACTGGCAGGGATTAGAGCTGGGCTGGGATGTTTCCTCCACATACATACTGGCAGGGATTAGAGCTGGGCTGGGGATGTTTCCTCCACATACAGACTGGCAGGGATTAGAGCTGGGCTGGGGATGTTTCCTCCACATACAGACTGGCAGGGATTAGAGCTGGGCTGGGTGATTTTCCTCCACATACAGTCTGGCAGGGATTAGAGCTGGGGTGGGGATGTTTCCTCCACATACAGACTGGCAGGGATTAGAGCTGGGGTGGGGATGTTTCCTCCACATCAGACTGGCAGGGATTAGAGCTGGGCTGGGGATGTTTTCCTCCACATACAGACTGGCAGGGATTAGAGCTGGGCTGGGGATGTTTCCTCCACATACAGATTGGCAGGGATTAGAGCTGGGGTGGGATGTTTTCCTCCACATACAGACTGGCAGGGATTAGAGCTGGGCTGGGGATGTTTCCTCCACATACAGACTGGCAGGGATTAGAGCTGGGCTGGGATGTTTCCTCCACATACATACTGGCAGGGATTAGAGCTGGGCTGGGGATGTTTCCTCCACATACAGACTGGCAGGGATTAGAGCTGGGCTGGGGATGTTTCCTCCACATACAGACTGGCAGGGATTAGAGCTGGGCTGGGATGTTTCCTCCACATACAGACTGGCAGGGATTAGAGCTGGGCTGGGATGTTTCCTCCACATACAGACTGGCAGGGATTAGAGCTGGGCTGGGGATGTTTCCTCCACATACAGACTGGCCGATATTAGAGCTGGGCTGGGATGTTTCCTCCACATACAGACTGGCGGGATTAGAGCTGGGCTGGGATGATTTCCTCCACATACGACTGGCAGGGATTAGAGCTGGGCTGGGGATGTTTCCTCCACATACAGACTGGCAGTGGATTAGAGCTGGGCTGGGATGGTTTCCTCCACATACAGACTGGCAGGGATTAGAGCTGGGCTGGGGATGTTTCCTCCACATACAGACTGGCAGGGATTAGAGCTGGGCTGGGGATGTTTCCTCCACATACAGACTGGCAGGGATTAGAGCTGGGCTGGGGATGTTTCCTCCACATACAGACTGGCAGGGATTAGAGCTGGGCTGGGGATGTTTCCTCCACATACAGACTGGCAGGGATTAGAGCTGGGCTGGGGATGTTTCCTCCACATACAGACTGGCAGGGATTAGAGCTGGGCTGGGGATGTTTCCTCCACATACAGACTGGCAGGGATTTAGGCTGGGCTGGGGATGTTTCCTCCACATACAGACTGGCAGGGATTAGAGCTGGGCTGGGGATGTTTCCTCCACATACAGACTGGGAGGGATTAGAGCTGGGCTGGGGATGTTTCCTCCACATACAGACTGGCAGGGATTAGAGCTGGGCTGGGGATGTTTCCTCCACATACAGACTGGCAGGGATTAGAGCTGGGCTGGGGATGCTTCCTCCAAATACAGACTGGCTGGGATTAGAGCTGGGCTGGGGATGTTTCCTCCACATACAGACTGGCTGGGATTAGAGCTGGCTGGGGATGTTTCCCTCCACATACAGACTGGCTGGGATTAGAGCTGCGCTGGGGATGTTTCCTCCACATACAGACTCGCTGGGATTAGAGCTGGGCTGGGGATGTTTCCTCCACATACAGACTGGCAGGGATTAGAGCTGGGCTGGGATGTTTCCTCCACATACAGACTGGCAGGGATTAGAGCTGGGCTGGGGATGTTTCCTCCACATACAGACTGGCAGGGATTAGAGCTGGGCTGGGATGTTTCCTCCACATACAGACTGGCAGGGATTAGAGCTGGGCTGGGATGTTTCCTCCACATAACAGACTGCAGGGATTAGAGCTGGGCTGGGGATGTTTCCTCCACATACAGACTGGCAGGGATTAGAGCTGGGCTGGGATGTTTCCTCCACATACAGACTGCAGGGATTAGAGCTGGGCTGGGATGTTTCCTCCACATACAGACTGGCAGGGATTAGAGCTGGGCTGGGATGTTTCCTCCACATACAGACTGGCAGGATTAGAGCTGGCTGGGGATGTTTCCTCCACATAAAGACTGGCAGGGGTTAGAGCTGGGCTGGGGTGTTTCCTCCCATACAGACTGGCAGGGATTAGAGCTGGGGGTGGGGGTGTTTCCCCACATACAGACTGGCAGGGATTAGAGCTGGGCTGGGGATGTTTCCACCACATACAGACTGGCTGGGATTAGAGCTGGGCTGGGGATGTTTCCACCACATACAGACTGGCATGGATTAGAGCTGGGCTGGGGATGTTTCCACCACATACAGACTGGCTGGGATTAGAGCTGGGCTGGGGATGTTTCCACCACATACAGACTGGCTGGGATTAGAGCTGGGCTGGGGATGTTTCCACCACATACAGACTGGCTGGGATTAGAGCTGGGCTGGGGATGTTTCCTCCACATACAGACTGCTGGGATTAGAGCTGGGCTGGGGATGTTTCCACCACATACAGACTGGCTGGGATTAGAGCTGGGCTGGGGATGTTTCCACCACATACAGACTGGCTGGGATTAGAGCTGGGCTGGGGATGTTTCCTCCACATACAGACTGGATGGGATTAGAGCCTGGGGCTGGGGATGTTTCCATCCACATACAGACTGGACTGGGATTAGAGCTGGGCGGGGTATGTTTCCACCACATACAGACTGACTGGGATTAGAGCTGGGCTGGGTATGTTTCCACCACATACAGACTGGCTGGGATTAGAGCTGGGCTGGGTATGTTTCCTCCACATACAGACTGACTGGGATTAGAGCTGGGCTGGGTATGTTTCCTCCACATACAGACTGACTGGGATTAGAGCTGGGCTGGGTATGTTTCCACCACATACAGACTGGCTGGGATTAGAGCTGGGCTGGGGATGTTTCCTCCACATACAGACTGGCTGGGATTAGAGCTGGGCTTGGAATGTTTCCACCACATACAGACTGGCTGGGATTAGAGCTGGGCTGGGGATGTTTCCTCCACATACAGACTGGCAGGGATTAGAGCTGGGCTGGGGATGTTTCCTCCACATACAGACTGGCTGGGATTAGAGCTGGACTGGTGATGTTTCCTCCACATTACAGACTGGCTGGAATTAGAGCTGGGCTGTGATGTTTCCTCCACATGCCAGACTCCAGACTGGCTGGGATTAGAGCTGGGCTGGGGATGTTTCCTCCACATACAGGACTGGCAGGGATTAGAGCTGGGCTGGGGATGTTTCCTCCACATACAGACTGGCAGGGATTAGAGCTGGGCTGGGGATGTTTCCTCCACATACAGACTGGCAGGGATTAGAGCTGGGCTGGGAATGTTTCCTCCACGGGTATTAGGTACTGCATTGTAAACAAGCTTCATTCTAATATCCAGGTGGAATACTTCATCGACAACAACAACAACAAGAACAACAAGAACAACAACAACACAACAACAACAACAACAACAACAACAACAACAACGACCACGACGACGACAACGACAACAACAATGAAACAGAAACATCATCTATAACAGCAACAGTATCAATAACAGTAACAACAACATCTTGGCATTGCAAAAGAAACGTCGTTCTAGTTCATCTGACTTCACACCAAGACAAACGAAGTCGTCTAGACGTGTATGGCAGTGTCCTAAATTTGTATTGCCCTCGCAAAAGCTGATGAAAGAAATAAACAAGCGGCAAGTGAAACATTTCGGCCATGTTAAAAGACATACCTCTCTAATAAAAACCATACTGGAGTGTAAGGTTGAAGGCAAGCGAGCAAGAGGTAGACAATGATACAAGTGAAAAGATAACATCAAGTGGTGGACAAACAGCAATCTGACAGAATGTAAATCAAATCAAATCAAATCAAATCAACTTTATTAGGGTCACAAATTGGGCGCGCAGGCCCGTCTTACATTCGGCCCTTTCAATCATTCCTCTTTCGTTCATCAAGAGCATTATACATTTACATAGGAAGAAAAATAAACATTGTGAAATGAGTGTTGTAAACATAAACAAGGCTTATTACCATGTTATGAGGCCCATCTCCCACTTATCCATACATCACCCCACCCACACACACACCCCCACCTACCCACACACACGCACACCAGGGACACATACATACCCCACCAACCGACCCATCCCCCTCGCGCACATCCCCCACCCACACACACTGCCCTCACCTGATCCCCCAACCAAAACACACTCGCCACCCACAAACATTCCCCCACTAACCCACACATCCCACGCCCATCCACATCCTAACCCACACATCCTCTCCCCACCCACACCTCAAACCACCCATCCCCCAGCCACATCTCCATCGACTACATATTCCCCACCGCACACAATCCCCACCAACCCACACATCGCACATCCACTCACACATCCCCAAACCATACACACACATCCCCACCAACTGACATGTCCCTCCCTCTCCCCCCCCCCCACACCACACACACATCTCTCTAACCACCCATACATCCCCAAACCACTCACACACACCCCACCACCCACACATACAACTTCCACCCACCCACACGTGCCTTAACCCAATCCCCCACCATACAATCCCCCACCCGCACATCACATACACCCCCTACCACGCAATATTCCCAACCCACGCACCACACACACATATATCCCTCACCAACACATCCCCACTTACACACCACACACATATTCCCCACCCAGATACCACACAATATTCCCACCCACACCCACACAGATACCCTTACCCATCCACCCCACATACCTCCACTCACACACCACAAAACACACACACACCTCACCCACACAATATCCCCAACCAACACACCACACACCTCTCCCCACCCACACACGCATTCCCTACCCGTCCACCAACACACACTCACTCACGCATACATCCTCCACTACGCACCCCACACCCCCACCCACCCACCCACCCCCAACCAAACATCTCTCGATCACAATACCCCTACCCACACACATCCTCCACCCACTCACACATCCCACCCCGACACATACAACTCCCTCACCCACCTACACATCCCTAAGCCACTCATACACCCTCACCCACTCATTCCCCATCCACGCACAGTCACTGAGAGAGACAGACAGCATTGGAGATCCATGGTAACCAACCTTCATTGTGGAGACGGCACCTCATCGATTGATTGAGCAAATTGTATAGCAGTGTCTGTCTTTGGTCTAGTCACGTTTGCTTAGTGGTCACCCAGACACTGGTCCTGGTGCAATCACCTGCCCATATTATGGACAGACCAGAATAAATCAGTATTCTATGCCTCAGAGCAGGACAAAATCGGCCTCGCAGCCACATGTATACAGAATGTAAGATTGGCAAATCAGCCGTATGTATTTGTAGATTGGCGTTCCAGGCAGCAAGTCTCGTTCTCTAAGTCTGCCTCATATACAACATGTCAAGGCCAACCTTTTGGCGTAAAGGAGCAACTGTGGAAGCTAATCTTTACTTACTACTGAGAGAACTGTGAAAAAAAAGCAGGTGAAGCAACACACAACATTGTAGATATCAGCAATTTATGTAAAGCGAGCAGAAGAAGAAGAAGAAGAAGAAGAAGAAGAAGAAGAAGAAGAAGAAGAAGAAGAAGAAGAAGAAGAAGCAGCAGCAGCAGCTGAAGTAGAAGAAGAAGAAGAAGAAGAAGAAGAAGAAGAAGAAGAAGAAGAAGAAGAAGAAGAAGAAGAAGAAGAAGAAGAAGAAGAAGAAGAAGAAGAAGAAGAAGCAGCAGCAGCAGCAACAGCAGCAGCTGAAGTAGAAGAAGAAGAAGAAGAAGAAGAAGAAGAAGAAGAAGAAGAAGAAGAAGAAGAAGAAGAAGAAGAAGAAGAAGAAGAAGAAGAAGAAGAAGAACAACAACAACAACAACAACAACAACAACAACAACAACAAGATGCAGCAGCAGCAGTACTACAAAGCACTCATACCCAATATCAACACTGATCTAAATCACACTTGCACAAAATCAACATCTGCAAGGTGCCAGCTTAAATAGCCGAGGCCGAGTAAGAAAATATGTCAGACTGACAGTTGGGGCAACGCCTTGTGCCATATATATTGATCAAATGATCTGGCCATCTCGTTAGAAGGTAACACGATCAGTCCGAGGGAAAAAAAACGGACTGGCGACATAGAAAGCATTGTACAATCACTCGGAATATCACTATCCAGTGCCACCCATCGGGAGCTGGGACTCAACTACCCCTCTCCTCTCCCCCCCCCCCCCCCCCCCCCCCCCAAACCTCGCTTGCTAGCAAAAGTGGAAAATAATGATGATGTTGAGTTAATTCATTCATTCATTCATTCATTCATTCATTCATTCATACTATGATTCGTTCATCATCTGTACTCAAACTTGGATAGCGACACATTCATTCATTCATTCATTCATTCATTCATTCATTCATTCAAATATTCATTCACACGTTTAATAAATCATCAGCTATCCTCATTTACCATGTAAGAAAGTCACATTGCGGTAGTTTGAGCAATCTGGCATTTCGTCTACCAGTTCTTCCTATGAAAGCCGAACTCTGCAGAGTTATCTCTCTAGTCATACATGCACAGCAACCGTGATTACATAACCGTTAACGGCTATTGCTGCTAGACCCTAACTTTAACTCTTTATTTCCCAGGCATTCGTTATTTTAAAATAATAATGCTCTGGGTCATAACCATTTAAGAGTAACCATTGTCTGGAATTGCAGGAGTTAAAGTGAAAATTAGGGCATAGTTGGTAAAAGTAATTGATAGCCGCGACTGGATGAGGTAAAGTGACAATTATGGCATAGTTGGTAAAAGTAATTAATGACAAGGACTACATGAGAACATGTTTTATAACAACTGGATTCCATGGTTTACATGTTTTTATTGGCGCAACGTTTTCAACCATTTGCAAGTGACAGTTAGGACATAGTTGGTAAAAGTAATGGATGACCAGTACGGAATTGGTTAAAGTGACAATTAGGATATACTTGATAACAGTATGACCACGACTGAATGAGTTAAAGTGACAATTAGACATAGTTGGTAGAAGTAATTCATGGACAGGACTGAATGAGTTAAAGTGACAATTAGGGAATAGATTTACAAGTAGCTGATAGCTGTAAATGATTGAGTTAATGTAACAATTAGGACATAGTTAGTAATTGATGAGTTAAAATTACAATTAGGACATACAAAGCAATGTTTTCCCGTAGTGAATTTGAATAACGATGCCACAAATAGATCAGATTACATGCAGCTGCGAATCTACCTACATTGGAGGAACAGAGAGGCATTGGATAACAGGTTGGTCGAACATATACCCAATTGGATAGACAGAACAATAAACAAAGACTCTGGGAACCTAACCAAGATTTCACATAACACACATCCTAAGTCATCGATGGGACGGCACATTTTGGAAACCGGTTAGGTGATTGACAGTGACGATGCGTTTCGTGTGTTGCACAATGGTCGCATAGCTAGCAGACGCAATCACCATCCATTTACAGAAGCCAACTTTTGTGCAAACAGAAAGACATTATAGTCAGTTTAAAATTGCCGGGTGTAGATAATTAAAATTGCAATTGATCATGTGTGTTGTATATTTCAGATTGAAGCATTTATCTAATGATTTATTTTAATTTGTGTGATTTCTGCAGTATGTACCTCACGAGATGCAACGAAATATGTCAGGCAATAAATTGTGCAATCTATTGTGTGAGTCTTCGTTGTTCAAGTTAGGGCAAAATTGGTACAATTAAATGAACACAAAAATAATATAGATTATATATATAGAATGGAGATGGAAGCGGTAACTGCAGCTCTCCTATGGATGGAGAATACGGTACACACACATCCTGATTGCAACCGACTCATAAAGCATGCTGCGGAAGGTGAGGACAGGCAAGCTTCGGGTGGCTTGCCTAGCTTCGGAGGTCACGGGTGGCAAGCATCGCCTGGATCTTTTCTCCGGGGCATGCCGGTGTGCTGGGGAATGAACAAGAGGACAGATTGGCTGGCTCTGCAAAATTTGGTGGAGTATTGATGCATGGCAAGGAAGACGTGGTTGCGGCCTTGTGGGAGCACGTGCACACCTCGGAAGAGCAAATGGATCACCATGGTCTGGCAAGAATGAGGCAGCGAGGAGTGACGAGGGGATCTGGCCGACGCTCGACGCTCAGATAAATGGCGAGACAGACATATAATCAAATTGCTACTGGTACTATTGGTGTTGAGACTTTTCGCTGGCTGCTGAGTATGGGGACGGAGCGATTATGGGAAAGCCCCGAATGCTGTGATGTCGGCTCTTAAATCAATCAATCAATCAATCAATCAGTCAATCAAAAATAATATATTGTACGATTCCTTGCCTTGCATGTTTCGCTCCATCTCGCCATGTGCATACTGCATAGTTATATATCAAAGGGCGGGAAATCAAATGAATTATACTTTTGCTGAAACACTCAAAATATATAGTCACGACAATGTTCGAATCCCGATCATGTTATCCTCACAGAAATCTCAAATTCCAAATGAAGTCTTTCTGTTTGTATAGAACCGGTCTGAACCGGCTAATTGATATGTCCTTAATATAAAGTAATTGCTGTCAGTGGGTTGAAGTAACAATTAGGGGTTTAAAATGACGCTTCTCCCCGCCTTTAAGCGTATTGGGTATGCGGTGCTAGCCTTATATATTTATAACCAAATGACACTTATAAGGTAATGGGGTTAATATCACTCTGGGCACTTTTACTTCTCAGAATCCAATCCAATATGGATTGGAACGTGTCGTTGCATATCCTTTACAGGACGTAGCAGTAAAGCCCATCATTGTTTGGCTGTGTGTGAAGTCTTGGCAAGCCTACTTTCAGTAGTTTGCCACTGCTTTCTGAACGACCGGAACTCATACCATTGTATGAAAATCAGCGTAAGGCAGTCTACTTCCCTAATCGTCCGGAGCTGCATTTCGAACGCCGCATGAGGGATTGCCGAATTGCGCCCGTAAGCCCTTCGCCACAGAGCCGGTCTTCACCACAGAATCAGTCTTCGCCACAGAGCCGGTCTTACCCACAGAATCAGTCTTCGCCACAGAGCCGACCTTCGCCACAGAGCCGGTCTTCGCCACAGAGCCGGTCTTCGCCACAGAGCCGGTCTTCGCCACACAACCAGTCTTCGCCACAGAGTCGACCTTCGGCACACAACCAGTCTTCGCCACACAAGCAGTCTTCGCCACAGAGCCGGTCTTCGCCACAGAGCCGGTCTTCGCCACACAACCAGTCTTCGCCACAGAGTCGACCTTCGCCACACAACCAGTCTTCGCCACACAACCAGTCTTCGCCACAGAGCCGGTCTTCGCCACAGAGCCGGTCTTCGCCACACAACCAGTCTTCACCACAGAGCCAGTCTTCGCCACAGAGCCGGTCTTCGCCACACAACCGGTCTTCGCCACAGAGCCGGTCTTCGCCACACCAGTCTTCGCCACAGAGCCGGTCTTCGCCACACAACCGGTCTTCGCCACACAACCAGTCTTCGCCACAGAGCCGGTCTTCGCCACACAACCAGTCTTCACCACAGAGCCGGTCTTCACCACAGAGCCGGTCTTCGCCACAGAGCCGACCTTCGCCACACAACCAGTCTTCGCCACACAACCAGTCTTTGCCACAGAGCCGGTCTTCGCCACAGAGCCGGTCTTCGCCACTGAGCCGGTCTTCGCCACAGAGACGGTCTTCGCCACACAACCAGTCTTCGCCACACAACCAGTCTTTGCCACAGAGCCGGTCTTCGCCACAGAGCCGGTCTTCACCACAGAGCCGGTCTTCACCACAGATCCGGTCTTCGCCACAGAGCCGGTCTTCGCCACACAACCAGTCTTCGCCACAGAGCCGGTCTTCACCACAGAGCCGGTCTTCACCACAGAGCCGGTCTTCGCCACACAACCAGTCTTCGCCACAGAGCCGGTCTTCGCCACTGAGCCGGTCTTCGCCACAGAGCCGACCTTCGCCACAGAGCCGGTCTTCGCCACACAACCAATCTTCGCCACACAACCAGTCTTCGCCACAGAGCCGACCTTCGCCACATAGCCGGTCTTCGCCACACAACCAGTCTTCGCCACACAACCAGTCTTCGTCACAGAGCCGGTCTTCGCCACACAACCAGTCTTCGTCACAGAGCCGGTCTTCGCCACACAACCAGTCTTCGCTACAGAGCCGGTCTTCGCCACACAACCAGTCTTCGCCACATAGCCGACCTTCGCCACACAACCAGTCTTCGCTACAGAGCCGGTCTTCGCCACCCAACCAGTCTTCGTCTCAGAGCCGGTCTTCGCCACACAACCAGTCTTCGCCACACAACCAGTCTTCGCCACACAACCAGTCTTCGCCACCCAACCAGTCTTCGCCACCCAACCAGTCTTCGTCTCAGTGCCGGTCTTCGCCACACAACCAGTCTTCGCCACCCAACCAGTCTTCGCCACAGAGCCGGTCTTCGCCACAGAATTGGTCTTCGCCATAGAGCTGGTCTTCGCCACACAACCAGTCTTTGCCACCCAACCAGTCTTCGCCACACAACCAGTCTTCGCCACAGAGCCGGTCTTCGCCACAGAGCCGGTCTTCGCCATAGAGCTGGTCTTCGCCACACAACCAGTGAACCAGACGGAACAAAACATACAAGATAAAGTTAGTTGCATATCCTTTGCAGTAAGTAGCAGTCAACCGCATAATATTTTGGCTGTCTGTGATTCCTGGGCAAGTTCACGTTCAGGAGTTTGCCATTACTTTCTGAACGACCGGCACCTATACCATTTCACAAACCAACGTAGGGCGGTCTGCTGCCAGATCGCCGACAGATGAAACATGCCAGAGTGCAGGAAAAAACAAAGCACAACAAGAGAACTACGGAGGGATCGAGCCATGGATGCGTTATGTACTGGGCCCGTCACATTATGTATGTCTAAATACACGCAGGAAAATAAGTGCTCAGTCTTTCTCTTAATTGGGAGCCTCCGTGGCCAACTGGTCACGCCGCTTGCCCCGCGCTCTGAATGTTTTGGATTCGATTCCAGCATACGTCTTAAAAAGAGTCTTAAAAGTCGAGAGGTTCGACTTCATTGCACCTGGTTTAATCCCGTAAGGCTCGGTCTCTTTCCGCAGGGCGGCCTGCCGAAAGCGTCGCACATAATCAAGAACTCCGTAGTTCCAGCGACAACCCCAAGGAGTCTCCGAGAAAAATGCACTCGTGAACGTAACCCGGAATGGAACCCACAAACTTCGGAATGCGAGGCAGACGGATTGACCACTTCGCCTCCTACTTCGTCGGTTCACGAATGTAGTTTTGTCAGAAACTCCTGGGGTGGGGCGGGGGGGGGAGAGGAAGGGGTTGTCGCTGGGGCTATGGAGTTCGTGCTTTGAACGACGGTTTCGGCGGACCGCCCTGTGGAAAGTGACTGAGTGGGATAAACTCGGTGCAGTGATGTCGATTCTCTGGCCTTATTAACTCCCTTGTAAACCTCTCACCTAGCTAACGAATCCTCTTCCGACCGAGCTCATGTTATTATCAGAACAATCTCCTAACTATTCCCCCAACGCACACGCTTCAGAATACCTTATGGATATTTTCCGTGGTAACATATGGTTATCTGACAAATCAGCTGGAAAGCACATATCTGCATGTGAATAAAAATGTTACAGCCGTGTATTAATCATCAGCTGCACGGTGGCTAGAACAAACAGAAGTATTAAACAAGAACTTAATGTAGAAACAGGTTTAATATACATATTTTCGCAGTGTAAAAAGCATCCATACATACTATAAAGCTCTCTACAACACAATCTAACAACGTTGTTTGCTACGAATGCCAACCTTGGACTGTCACCATGTTATCTACTGCCTAGAGAACCTTGCAGTGTAGGACACGAGGGTCTTGAGCGTGAAGAATTAAGGCCACCTCGCTAGTGCAGTCGCCGCGAACTGTGCAGGTTTGATAATAACAGAAAGAGAGAAAAAAAATTACAAAAACAGAAAAGAGATTTATGAGAAGAATACTCAATGTATCAAGAAGGAGAAAATCGTAAATGATGTAATCAGGACTAAAGTAGGGGTTATAGCAGCGATATATTTCTTTAAGAAAACAGCAAGTGAAATGGTTTGGCCACACAACTAGGCTACCAACTGACAGTATATCACAACAAGCAATGATGTACTGACCAGAGGGAAGCAGAAGGAAGAGGCCGACCATGTAAACGATGGACAGGGTCCATGGGAGTCTCCATATGTGAAGCTCATTGACGGGCACTCTCCCGTTGTTTATGCTTCACCCCTCGACACCACAAGATACAAGACGAACAAGATGAGATGATGAGATGATATAATGAGATGAGATGATATAATGAGATGAGATTAGATGATGAGATGAGATTATATGGAATGAGGTTACGAGATGTGAGAAGTATATAAGAAGAAATTATGGAGAAATGTGCCATAGGTAGAAGGAGAAAAGAAAGACCAAGTTAAGATGTGATAGATAATCACAATGTCTTATTTGTCATGATGTGATAGATAAGACAGGAGCAGGAACAAGAAATCTCACTAATGATAGAGTTAAAATTTAAAATAGCCGTTACATAACGTCGCAATCAACCCCAGCATTTATTGGCTGCTATGATTCACGACACTGGTGATCGAGTGAAATGGCGAGTCATGACCGCCCACGCTTTCCGGCATGGCACATGATTGATTTATTGATTGATGATTTACTAGGTAAATTCCATTGCATTCTGAACGGCCGAGGTCTCATACAATATAAATCAACGCACTGCAGTCTATGACAGATATACATTTCAAAAACCTTTTATGGAGGGGAGGAGATCTATACAGGGCAAGTCACTGGATGATAAAGTACTGAACAAACTACACCGAAGCATTCGACAAAAACAACAAATTTCAATAGACACCAATGTGAAAAAACTTAGTTCATATATTGTTGTTGCTGCTGAAGCTTTTTGTCAAGAATAATTTTCACTGCACACCGATATCTCCATAAGTGCTCCGGTTTCCAGGAGTGTCTCAGCATTAAGCACGGACTCTGTTGAGCCGACAAGGATCCACATGTGCGTAGACCGGGAGTCACGTGCCATTGATATTAATTCTTTCCGTCGGTAGCTTATCATTTTCGTTTTTATAATTTAGTCTGTACAACATTCTACTGGGCCTGCTTTGTCGAGATTAAAGTGTTGATAGATGTATAGCGTGCCCAACGTGTTCACGTCTCTTAACATCTAGAGAGATTCATCATCATCATCATCATCATCATCATCATCATCATCATCATCATCATCATCATCATCATCATCATCATCATCATCATCATCATCATCAAGTGCCCTGCCAGCTGGACGTAGGCGTTCATGCATCTCCAAAGATTTCAGTCCTTTGGTGTTCTGGATCAACTCTGACTGATGATATTCCTCCATGACACCGTTCAGTCCATCCAGCATCATTTCTCTGTGTCTGCCCCCCCCGCGCCTTCTCCCCTTGAGCTTTCCAGTGAGAGATTGTTTGTTTTGTTTTTAAGTATATTCTTTACAGGACATTGCAGTCAACACCAGCATTTTTCAACTGCTGTTGATGTCTTGGCAAGTTTTACGTTCAGTAGTTTGCCATTGCTTTCTGAACGACCGGCTCACATACCTTCCGTAAGTAACCAACGCGACGCGATTCGCTGCCGAATTTCTCGCAGCTGTGTTTCGTACCAGAGTATACGGGATTACGAACAACGTCCTTAACACCTAAGCCTGTGAGACCGGCAGTGAGCGATTAAAAATCCCATTAATACTGACAATTGTCAAATGTGATGTATATTCAACACTACTGTATGACGCAGGGACCTGGACAATGAACAAGCAATTAGAAAGTCGAATCGAGGCCCGGGAGATAGTGGATATACAGACAAATATGTCGTATTTCACGGGGAAACAAAAACAATCAAATTCAGAGATTCTAGAAAAACTGGGAATGAAAAGGGAGTTGGTGAAAGACACAAAATAGAGGCAAGTGAAATATTTCGACCACGCTGAAAGGCATAACTTCATATAAAAACCAATACTGTAGGGCAGGGGTGGGCAAACTACGGCCCGCGGGCCGCATGCGGCCCGCCGAGTGATTTTATACGGCCCGCGAGGGCATTTAGAAATTAAAATGTTTAATTCGTTTTTGAGTTATTTTGTTGAAATTTACAGAATTTCATTTACCGTCATGATGAGTGTCAATAACAAACGTAAGATTGAAGATGAATGCCGTGTTTTTAATGATGAATGGACAACTAAGTACTGTTTTATAAAAGTTGGTAGCAAATCAGTTTGCTTGTTGTGTCGTGAGTCAGTGGCTGTCTTCAAGGAGTACAATTTAAAAAGACATTATCAAACAAAACATTCCAATTTCTGATACAATTTAACGACCGAAGAGAAGGAAAGCAAATGCCTTGAGTTGATGAAAAATTTGGAGGAACAGCAAATTGTTTTCACTAAACAGTCTTCAATTCAAGATGCTGCAACTGAAGCTAGTCTTGTGCTGTCACACATAATTGTAGATGCAGCACACATTATGTGTCCAGAACAAACAAACAAACAAACAAAAAACAAATTTGACAACATTACTGTATCAAGGAGAATTGTGGTCAGGCGTGTTGACAAGATCAGTGACAATTTGATGCATAAAGTTCAAGATGCAAGTAAACAATTTTTGTGGTACTCTCTTGCATTGGATGAGAGTACCGATGTACATGATACTGCCCAATTATTGCTATTTATACGTGGAATAAACACTTCTTTCAAACTCACTGAAGAGTTACTGAGTGCTGAGTCACTCAAAGACACAACCACAGGTCATGATATATTCAATGCTCTTACTAATTGCATTGAAAGAACTGGGTTGGTTTGGAACAAGATGGCAAGTGTTACAACTGACGGAGCTCGTGCTTTGACTGGAAAAAATGTAGGTCTGGTAAAGTTGATAAGTGATAAGATTAAAGCAGAATATCCAGACTACAAATTATTACCACTTCACTGTGTGATTCATCAAGAAAGTCTGTGTAAAACTGTTTTGAAAATCAAGCATGTTATTGACCCAGTTGTTATCAACCTCATCAGATCAAGAGGACTTAATCATAGATAGTTCAAGTCATTATTTGACGATTTGGAAACTGAACATTCCGATGTCCTGAACCACACCAATGTTCGATGGCTGAGTCTCGGCAAGGTGTTGAGGCGAGTGTGGGAACTCAGAGAAGAAATAGTGATGTTCCTAAAGATGAAGGGCATTGCATGTGACTTTAATACTAACACTGTCAATAAAGAGTGGAAGTTAGACTTTATGTTTGCCATTGAAATTATGGAAAAGTTAAATAAACGGAATGTCAAACATCAGGGCTAATGGTGTGTTTGCACATGAATTGTATGTATATGTAAAATCATTTCAGGCAAAACTCTCTCTGTTATCCAGACAAGCAAGTGAAAAAAGATTTTGTCACTTCCCTTTGCTGAAACAAGAAACCATTTCTGGTGAAATGACTGAAAAATACAAAGCCCAATTAGATGCATTCATTGAAGAATTTGGTTGGAGATTCCAAGATTTCAAGAAATTAGAGCCATAGTTCAATATTCTCAGTTCACCTTTTAGTGCAGAAGCTGATACAGCCACAGAGGACATACAGTTGGAGCTGTTTGACTTACAAGCAGATCATGACCTGAAAGAGAAATTCAAGACAGATGATTTGCTGGATTTCTATGGATCTTTATCACAAGAATCATTTCCCAATTTGAAAAACTTTGCAGCTAAACTTTTATCATTATTTGGATCAACAAACATTTGCGAACAAACATTCTCTTGCTTGAAGATCAACAAATCTAAGAATAGGTCTTTATTGTCGGACTGCAACTTGCATGCTGTCATGCGAATTTCAACAATTAAACTTGCTGCAGATTTCAAGAATATTGTCAAATATTGCGCAGTTACATACATCTCATTAGAAATCAAAAACTGTAGTAACAGTGTGGTCGCTGTGTGTCTAAATTAAAGCCATTGATAGATAATAAAGAATATTTGTTATAATAACAAGTTGTAAAATCGTGTTAACAAATTAGTAAAAGTTTTTGTCCATATTGTCAAATATAATGTATAAGTGTATAAGTAAAATAAAATTGCAATAATTAGTTATTTATACTGCTTAATAACCTATAAATAATTAATAATTACTTATTGTGATAGGTTGCTGTAAACAAAATGGATATATATATATATATATATATATATATATATATATATATATATATATATATATATATATATATATATATATATATATACTAGCTGACCCTGCCCGGCTTCGCCCAGACCCTGGTGGGGAGCATCTCATTTAATTCATATAAGTAGTCATATAAGTTCTCGTTCCCGTTACCGACTGACTGTCTGTCTGTCTGTCTGTCTGTCTGTCTGTCTGTCTGTCTGACTGACCCGGCCCGGCATTGCCCAGCTCCTGGTGTGGAGCATCTCATTTAATTCATATAAGTAGTCATATAAGTTCCCGTTCCCGACTGTCTATCTGTCTGTCTATCTGTCTGCCTGACCCTGCCCGGCTTCGCCCAGTCCCTGGTGGGGAGCACCTCATTTAATTCATATAAGTAGTCATATAAGTTCCCGTTCCCGTTACCGACTATCTGTCTGTCTGTCTGTCTGTCTGTCTGTCTGTCTGTCTGTCTGTCTGTCTGTCTGTCTGTCTGTCTGTCTGTCTGTCTGTCTGACCCGGCCCGGCATCGCCCAGCTCCTGGTGTGAAGCATCTCATTTAATTTATATAAGTAGTCATATAAGTTCCTGTTCCCGACTGTCTATCTGTCTGTCTGTCTATCTGTCTGCCTGACCCTGTCCGGCTTCGCCCAGTCCCTGGTGGGGAGCATCTCATTTAATTCATATAAGTAGTCATATAAGTTCTCATTAAATTCATACAACAAAAGTAACTTAAAAGAATGTCCTTCCACACACCATCCATTATTTTTAATGAAAACTCTTTCTAATCACCTGCATGACTACAGTAACTTCTTAAGCAAAAAAAAGTTACTCATTTCCCGACTGTCTATCTGTCTGTCTGTATGTCTATCTGTCTGCCTGACCCTGTCCGGCTTCGCCCAGTCCCTGGTGGGGAGCATCTAATTTAATTCATATAAGTAGTCATATAAGTTCTCATTAAATTCATACAACAAAAAAAGTAACTTAAAAGAATGTCCTTCCACACACCATCCATTATTTTTAATGAAAACTCTTTCTAATCACCTGCATGACTACAGTAACTTCTTAAGCAAAAAAAAGATGAGTTACAATGTTATGCATTGTGCATTATTTTTATGAAAACTTTGAAAATGCCTTACAGATTGTATCATTATTTATTATAACTCATATGCCGGTACTATAACTATGGACAAAGAGTTTATAAATCTTTGAAAACGATGCCACAATATGACTATAAGTTATACAGAAAAGTTATTCCCCTTGAAATAACTTTTACAGAGTTAGGTCCCCTGAGACATATGAAATTATAATGAAAAATGAAATAATACTGAGTAAGCAGGCGATTTCACACTAACAAAATATCACAGTTGGCAGCGCTGGAATGAAAGGAAGGCGTGTAGAAAATTTCATCTCAATCGGATGGGCCGTTCGCGAACAAATAAAGGACATACATACATACAGACAGACAGACAGACAGACAGACAGACAGACAGACAGACAGACAGACGGAGATCGCAATTTATATATATATATATATATATATATATATATATATATATATATATATATATATATATATATATATATATATATATATATTCAAGCATCATAACACTGTACAAGAACAAGGGCGATCGGAGCGACTGCAACAACTATAGGGGTATCTCACTTCTGTGTATTGTTGGAAAAGAATTTGCCAGAATTGTTCTGCGCAGACTTCAAGTCCTAGGAGATCAAGTCTACCCCGAATCACAGTGTGGCTTTCGACAGAACCGGTCTACCACTGATATGATATTCTCATTGCGACAAATGCAAGAAAAATGCCGTGAACAGAATCAACCACTGTTTATTGCCTTCATCGACCTCACAAAGGCATTTGATTTGGTCAGTCGTGAGGGTCTGTTCAAGGCACTAAAGAAGATTGGCTGCCCACCAACTCTTCTGTCCATTGTGGAATCGTTCCACACAGGCATGAAGGGTATAATCAAGTTTGATGGTGCAACTTCTGAAGAATTTGAAATCAAGAGTGGAGTTAAGCAAGGTTGTGTACTAGCTCCCACCCTCTTTGGAATATACTTTTCACTTCTACTGAAATATGCATTTCGTGATCAGGATGGTGGTATATACATTCACTCACGCTCAGATGGCGGCCTCTACAATGCTCAGAGATTGAATGCTAAGACCAAAATTAGGAGGGTACTGATCAGAGAGTTGCTTTTTGCAGATGATGCTGCAGTTACGACCCACTCTGAGGAAGAATTGCAATGTCTACTATCTGCATTCTCCAATGCTTGTTCTGAATTTGGTTTAACAATTAGCAAAAAGAAGACACAGATTATGTCACAAGGTGCACATGGGGTACCATCAATCTTTATTGACGACGCCGAACTAGAGATAGTAGACCATTTTACATATCTAGGATCAGTGGTAAATAGCAAATTATCCCTAGATCAGGAAATCAACATCCGGATTGGTAAGGCAGCAACAACAATGAACAGGTTAAGAAAAAGAGTCTGGGAGAACAGGAAGCTTACTTGCCAAAACAAAAGTCCTTTGTCTATCAAGCCTGTGTCCTTAGTACTCTTCTCTATGGCAGTGAAACCTGGACAACTTACTCACACCAAGAGAACAACTTAAACAGCTTTCATATGCGGTGTCTGCGAAGAATTCTTGGTATTAAGTGGCAAGACAAAATCACAAATACTGAAGTATTGGAAAGATCAGGTTGTGTGACAGTTTATTCCATGCTCAGTCTTCGTAGACTTAGATGGATAGGACATCTTAGGAGGATGGATGATGGTAGAATACCAAAGGATATATTTTTTGGTGAATTACAGATGGGTAAGAGATCTCAGGGTCGGCCTCTACTACGATACAAAGATGTGTGTAAGCGGGACATGATTGATACAGGCATTGATAATGCACATTGGGAGCAAGTCGCCGCTGAACGTGTTACATGGAGGGCAAATATCAGAAATGGAATAAAGTCAAAGGAGAAAATTATTGCAGAAAAGTCACACACCAAGCGTTTGAGACGTAAGATGGTGCATGATGGTGGAAATGACCACGTGTTCACATGCACCCACTGTGAACGGACATTTACAGCGCAAATTGGCCTTATCAGTCACACTCGCTACCGCCATAGTTAAAAGTTATTATGCCTTTTTAAAGCACAAACTATCGTCTGTCAAGACGGCAAGGTGCCAATGAATATATATATATATATATGCGGCCCGCCAATAGCTTTACATGTGTCAATGCGGCCCTCCGCACGAAAAGTTTGCCCACCCCTGCTGTAGGGTAATGTTGAAGGCAAACGATCAAGAGGTAGACAACGATACATGGGGGAGGATAACATTAAGAGACAGACGAACAGCAGAGTGACAGAATATACAATCAGAGTGAGAGACAGCGTTGGAGATCCATTGCAGCCGATCTTCATTGTGGAGACGACACCTGATTGATTGATTGATTGATGATTGATTGATTGATTGATTGAACGTTTACACAAGGTCCTTCGATATTTTCGTCTTTATCCAATGCGCCCAATCCACTACCCCAGAAAGTTGACAGGCTCGTAAGCTGGGCTAAGGTAGACAACGGACGAGCAAAGGACCAGGCTGATACAGTGAATAGACGAAGTGGTTACGAATGCACTGCGTAATTCCGCATACCGCGTTCAATACAAAAGCTGTCGGCGATTTGGCAGCAGACCGACTTACGTTGGTTCCCATTCAAAGGTATGGATTGGGGTTGTTCAGAAAGCAATAGTAAACTATTGAACGTAAAATTGCTATGAAACAATTAACAGCACACACAAACAAAAAAAAAAAAACACACACACACACACACACACACACACACACACACACACACACACACACACACACACACACACACACCCACCCACACACACACACACACACACACACACACACACACACACACACACACACACACACACACACACACACACACACACACACACACACACACACACACACACACACACACACACACACACACACACACACACACACACACACACACACACACACACACACACACACACACACACACACACACACACACACACACACACACACACACACACACACACACACACACACACACACACACACACACACACACACACACACACACACACACGAAACTCTGGGTTGACTGCTACGTCCTGTAAACGATATGCAATTAACTGTTTTTTAAACTCATAAAGGGAGGACGGTTGTGAGTCTGCAACTTTGACCAGGCTATAAGAACGTCATGTCACAAGTAGTGCAACCAGACAAGAGTGCTATACTGTGGACCAAAGAAGAATAGTCAGCAAACCGACTAATATACAGTCGGTATATTGGTGTCGTCGACCGCTAAACGCTGAGGGAGAGACTGAAGAGGGGATCCAAACACTTATGGACTGAATGGGTCTTTGTGCTGTGAGGCCAATCTAACCACCAAATAACTAAAATGAATAATCACTCTTGTCAGAGTCCTAATTGGTAGCTCTGTCTAGCTCGCTGGACTTGGACATGCAAATTACACCATCTACAACACATCTACTTAAGAACACATGAATGCAATCGGAAACTGGCAGGAGCTATCTCCTGAACAATCATTTATTACAATATATATTACAGGCTGACAACATAGTCGCACTTCACGCTCAATCAATCCTTCACCACCAACAGCCACGCGCTAGCTCACAATGGCGATCTTTACACTGTCGCCCGCATGATCATTCACAATCACAACTTCACATCATCCCGCACATATCACAATTAGTACATTCCTCGAATATCACTACACAACGTTCATCTCCATCTATCCGTCACAACCACTATCGTTCTATCGTTCTAGCGTTCTCTAGATCTCCACACGTCCGTCTCTACTCGCTGCCTCACACACACTGCCTCTCTCCTGGTTGACCTTCCCACATCACGTGGCTCTGTTCACGGGATTCTTGCCTGACCGTCCACTAGCCAAGCCGTGGCGTCTCTTACTGCCCTTTACCTCAGTCATGCCTACACTGACTCTCGCTTACATACCGGCACTTACATTCTTCCCTACACATGTCATATAAGACCATGACATTCTCCCCCCGCACAACCAATGTGGCACTTACTCTTAGACATGTGACACATTCTGCTGTTGTTACTCTTGGTACATCTTTCTAACCTTGTCAGGGGATTATATGATCATAAGTATACGCTTGCGTCCCTTTTTGCTCTGATCTTTTCCGAGATTAACTTCAAACATTGTTCTCTCTTTTTCAGTATTGAGGTTTCTCTCAAGGTTTTGTCGTGGTCTGACAAATGTTCTGGTTAGGTCTACTTGTCATACCTCGTTATATTATTCAACCACCACTCCGTGACATTACAGTCTGTTCATATTTCTCAATCGATTGTCTGTGCATTCTCATCTCATAGTTATTGTAGCTATGCTGGTTTAAGGATTCTCCATTGGTTTACGCCTGGAATGAGGCTACAACTTCCTCTTACAGCATTCTTAAATCTTCTCTCTATTCAGACGTGGTTCCCCTCGTCTCTATTTAATGCACACTACTCGATTCTTTATGAGCACGCTATGTCAATGTTGTGGTCATGGTTCGAATATACTTCATGTATGTCATAGTCTCCCTTACCTCATCTTATGTCGGACCATGAGTTGTTTCCCTTTTTTTTTTTTTTGAGCACACCTCGTTTACTGTTATGGAGAGTTGTTATTAATCTCTTTGGTTGGCATCACCCTGTTGGTATATTCCTTCTGGTTACCATCTTCTGATGTTAATTCTGTAACACTATTGCTAAGCGTCATTCGTCGGGCTATCCAGCATACGCGAAGGCAAGTTTGGTAACATTCGCGCATTGGGATTGCCAGGCGTTGATTCTCAGCATTACAACTTATTCTATTCGCCACTATACTTACGCTCATATGTACATATCACATTATAACAATACAAAGTATTATAATAATAAAATTAGACATTGGATGTCATACAATTAATACATATACAATAAAATATACATCATTGATGCCTTCATGCGCATATAGGATAATGTTCTTGTCCTGTGAAAGTTATGCACACGGAATTACATCACTCGTGTTCAATGTTCACTGTGGTGCTGGAATGTTTGGCATTTCTTCTTTCTCATATAATTGTTGACTTCTGTATATTCTGATATTGTCTTTCCTTCTGTATAGTTCTTAAGACTGTTCACAAAGTTTGGCCAATTTGTAAGTCTGTTCTGTAAAATTGCTGGAATTCACACGTATAAAACACAAATTAAGTTCAGTGGCCTTAATTTTGAGTGTGGCCATGGTGCGTCTGTCTGTGACTGTCTTTGCCATAGTTTGTAGGTTGGCCTCTGGTTCATTAAACTGATCACCAGAAATGAGTGTCTGTACTTGTAAAGCTGTCGTCGTTGTTCGTCGATTTCAAAAGGTAGATTCTGTAGATACTCGTTGGAAAACAAAGTCAATATGGGTATATCTTACTATTTGATACCTGAAATCACATGTTGAATCTTACTGTTATGCTGGTGACACGTTTCACGATGAAGGACCTTTCATGCTGGTCTATACAATGACGTGTGCTCGTATCATAGCGCTGGAGTCGTACAGCAGACAAGGCAACTCTGGAGTTACTCAATCTAAGGATATAAAGTGGGTTACGGTTAAAACTTTCCGAAGGGTGGGGATTTTCAATTTTCATGTTGAGATCATTTTGAGTGCTATCTCCAAACCTGCACTCGTACATGTGTGTATACATTCAATAGTTCAAACAATAATAATACACCATGTATAGTTTTGAAATGTAATCGGGCATGTTTGTATGCTTTTCTGAAATTTGTGTATATTTTCCAAAATATGTAGGGTAATTTGTTGCTGATTTTTGTCAGTAATTCCACCGACTGAAGATTTACATTGTTCAGCATAAGTATGTGTCTGAGTTGATTTGACATAGTGTTTATCAGTGGCAACAACAAACTTTGGTTCAACAGTAATGATATAAGTAACAAAGTTAGCTGGGTTGTCATGAGTAATATCATCTTTGTTGCGTCATGATAATGTGTAAATAAAACTGTCTGTAAAGACATTTGTTTTGTATTTACAATGAGTAGTGCAAGTATAACCATCCACTGTGTGCACTTGGTTATGTGTGTAGTTAACAGGGAGTACAGGAGGTATAGTATATACCATGATGATTTGTGATCTTCCCTCACTGTTGTGAACTGTTTGTTTTCTGCACCTTTTTCTTTGTGATGATACACACCAGTTTCTGTTTCTTCTTGTTGTAAGATGGTATGGTGTGGTACTTTGCTCTGTTCATCATGTTGTTGTATGATGAGTGGGGTAGTTAAGGCAGTACTTGTTGTGGTGTTAACTTTTTGCCCTGTGTGAGTTTTGGACTCTGTGTAGTCTGTCACATTTAATACATTTCCAATTAATAAATCACAGCATGGATTGTCTAATAAAGCACAAGTTACTCTGCCTGATAGGAAAGGTGATTTTATATTGGCCCATGCCATAGGATATTTCTCTAATGTCCCTGAAACAGTTCTGCAATAGATGTACTCATCTAGGTAGTCTTTAGGATCAGCTAGGGTCTTTCGAAGACCGATAAGACAGGACCCTGTGTCGCGTACACATGTGCATACTGTGTCATTGATGTAACCTTCATGGAATGTTAGTTTTCCTAACGACAGTCTTGAGGTTTTGTTCATTTCCTCACCTTCTTGTTGAGTATTGACCTCTTTACATAAGGAATGAGGTTGAGTGATGTTAACAACATTATTGAAATATGGTACAAAGTCTGATGGGTAAAACTCAGTTTGTTCTGAATTTGCAGTGTTTGATCTTGTTTTCGTCTTGGTGATGTTTACTTTTTCTAAGTTCTTTGCTGAAATGTCTGTTGTAATGTTTATGGCTGCATTTGCTTTTGCTATCTGTATTCTTTTTACACCTTCACATTCAAAACGTCTATGGCCATAAGCAAGGCAAAAATGACATTTTGTTCTATATTTCCTTTGATTTACCTTCCCCAGTTTTTGTGCTATAATAGTATTTAGGTATTCTTGATAAGTGGGATTCTTATCGCATATTCCATTTTCTGTATGTGGAGTGCTACAATGTTTGCACAGTACTGGTTTTGTTTTCTGTGGTTTGTTTTGACAATCTGTGGCTTCAGATGCCGTTGCTTTCACAGTACTTTTCTGCTGAGTGTTCTTAACCAGGTTCAAACTTTGGTTGTAGTATTCGTGGCATTTTTCTAGTAAGTTTTTGATAGGTTCTGTTTTGTGTTCTTCTAAATATTTTCCGCATTCGGCTGGTAGTGTTGATTTTAGTTTTTCTATAAGCAAGAAATTTATTACTCCTTGATTGTTGTCTGAATGTTTAATTACCATTATTAGTTTTTTGAAAGATTCTTCTAATTCACTTATATACTGGGTGAATGACATGGCTGGTTTGAGATTTTGTACCTCTAATTTTAGAGTGTCCAAGTAGTCTACATAGTGTTTTAATATGTTTGTTTTATGATATTCATAGTTTGTACTTGATATATCTGGTATGAACTCCCGTAGTTTTTTTGTTTTCATTGGTACGTATGAGTTGTACCATGTATACCAAAACTCTTTTGGAATTTTGTAGTCTTGCATTTTCTTTTCAAATTTCCGTAGCCAATCACGTATTAACTCAGGTTGTCTATTACAATTTCTAATATATATTATGTAATAGGTCTTCTTCTTCTTTACAAAAGTAGCGTTCTTTTGTGCGTTCTACATGAGCATGTGGTTCATGTGTACTTCTGACACCATTATACCTGTCAGAGTCCTAATTGGTAGCTCTGTCTAGCTCGCTGGACTTGGACAGGCAAATTACACCATCTACAACACATCTACTTAAGAACACATGAATGCAATCGGAAACTGGCAGGAGCTATCTCCTGAACAATCATTTATTACAATATATATTACAGGCTGACAACATAGTCGCACTTCACGCTCAAACAATCCTTCACCACCAACAGCCACGCGCTAGCTCACAATGGCGATCTTTACACTGTCGCCCGCATGATCATTCACAATCACAACTTCACATCATCCCGCACATATCACAATTAGTACATTCCTCGAATATCACTACACAACGTTCATCTCCATCTATCCGTCACAACCACTATCGTTCTATCGTTCTAGCGTTCTCTAGATCTCCACACGTCCGTCTCTATTCGCTGCCTCACACACACTGCCTCTCTCCTGGTTGACCTTCCCACATCACGTGGCTCTGTTCACGGGATTCTTGCCTGACCGTCCACTAGCCAAGCCGTGGCGTCTCTTACTGCCCTTTACCTCAGTCATGCTTACACTGACTCTCGCTTACATACCGGCACTTACATTCTTCCCTACACATGTCATATAAGACCATGACACTCTACTCACGATCATTAGAAAGAATTAATCTTTTCGTTTTTGTAAAACTGAGCTGATCCACGACACTGGTGATCGAGTGAAATGGCGAGTCATGACCGCCCACGCTTTCCGGCATGGCACATGATTGATTGATTGATTGATTGATTTTGTAAAAAGTCACGTTTTGAATCGAACTATGTCTGCATTAGTCAGAGACGGACAATGCAGCCCCTGAGCCATTCCTTACACAGGTCAATGACAAGTCAGACAACAACAAAGACCGAGTTATTTTATTTAAAAAGACCGATATTCTCACAACTGTTGTAAAAGAAATATAATTAAAGGTTCCCATTTCTCGCCTTCAACAAATATGCTATATGGTGCTTGCAGGGTATTTTTAAAGACCAGTCGGTGCTCCATGGATGATATGATCCATATCAAGATAACCACCGGAAGGCAGCATGGCCGAGAGGATAAGTGAGCTCGATGTGAAATTTCCGGTGCACTGATGGCGTGGTAGCGGGTTCAACCCCTATACCGGTCGGTTGGACTAAAATGTTGTCTTCTCGTCCTTGACTTTGGGACATAAATTACAGGAACCCCAGACATCGTAGTGGGTTCGCCTGGCAGCAAGGGAGACTGGTAATAGGGAAAGCTAATCCACAAAACCTACAATCAGTCGAGAACACTTCTTAATTGCAGCAACTACTAACGGTAATAGCCTTTGTATCCACTACGCACGAGCTGAAAGCGAGAAAAAAAAATAAGAAAAAATAAAGACAAGCGTAATTTACATACAAAACTGGTTCTGGTGCCCATTTCAATCTGGCACCACCTGGGAACCCAGGACAATTAAAGAAATCCGTCTGAGACATTCGAACAGATGATCACTGTACCCGCAGGCAAGTATTCTGGCCACTGATCTACCGCGACTCTCAGCAAGCTGGATGTGTGGTCCAATAGCCCCCGATCTCCCACGCCCTCTCACGACTCCCAGCAATCTGGATCTATGGTCCAATTTCTCCCAACACCGCTCTCCCGCCCCACTCCCTCTTGCGACACCCAAAAAACTGAATCTATGGTCCAATTTCCCTCAACCCCCACTCCCTCTCGCGACTCCAACAAGCTGGATTAATGTCCAATTCCCCCTACCCACCACTCTGTCTCACGACTCCCAACAATCTGGATTTATGGTCCAATTTTCCCTGACTCCCCCCCCCCCCCCCCTCCCCTCAACAATCTGGATCTATGGTCCAATTCTACCCCCTCCCCCCCTCTCCCCCCCCCCCCCAAATCGATCTCAAGACTCCCAACAACCTGGATCTATGGTCCAGTTTCCCCCTACAACCCCACCCCTACCCATTCAAACAATGTAATCCCTTCCCAGCTCTGTCATGAAGAAACTCCGCCCCTCCACCCGCATTGAGAATCACAACACTTAAGAACACTCCAGACCTAATTGCCGATCATCCTTGTGTGTACATCGATGATGCTGATGGCGGGAAGGAAGGAGGATTAAGAACATGGCATCGCCGGCGTCGTCCTGGCAGGGAAGTTCCGGGAGACTAAAATAAATGGGCTACAATTTCTCTCACATGAAGGCAAAATCTTGTAATCTAGACAGACAATTTCCTGTAGGCGAAGGTTTATCACGGTGACATCAGTACAGTCTGTTAGCCCGTTACTTGGTTATAGCGGCAGTCCAAGTGGGTACTTTCTCTACGTGTTACCCGGGAAGAAAGAGATACTTCGGAGAAGGGTTTTTGGGACATGATGAAAATAATATCTTGGATAATGTCATGCTAGCATTAGAGAAGGGAAGGAGTAGCCGCGATCTCGACGCGATTTGTACATTTGCCTGGTGATATGATTGTACGGGGTTCAATTCTCTGTTAAAATTGGAACGTTTCGTTTGCCTAATACGAGGGTAAGTTAATAAGTAAGCCACAAATGACTAGAAAAATAGAAAAATAACTAAATATGATAACAACTTGAAACCAGTTTATTTTTATACATGCATTGTCCCTTTATTTCTCAACATAATTTCTACCAATTGATGCACTTATCCCATCGTTGTATCAGTCCTCCAAAACCGGCTGCATAGAACTGCGTGCTCTGTTTTCTAAACCACGTTTTCACTTCACATTAAACTTCGGCGTCACTCGCAAAATGTCTCCCGTCAAGGTGGGTTTTCAGTGGACTTAACCCCTAGCGATTTCCCGTAAAGCGGGGCATAGCTGGGTAGATAAAGTTACGAGGGCGAGTCAATAAGTATGTCACACAGTTCTGTGGGATAACAGGTAAATGAAAACAAAGCACGCAGTTCTATGCAGCCGGCTTGGGAGGACTGATAAAATGATGGGATAAGTGCATCAATGTTGGTGGAAATCATGTTGAGAAATAAAGGGACAATGTATGTATAATAATAAACTGATGTCAAGTTGTTATCATAGTTAGTTATTTTTCTACATCCATTTGTGACTTACTTATTGACTTCCCCTCCTATGTGTAATGGCGCTGGGGGTAGAGTTGTTGCTAGTACGTTTGGCTGTCTGCCAGATGTTCATGCGTTCGATTCATCAATTTAGAGGCGATTGACAAAAATATCGACAGGTTCCCAAGCCATCCCGCGGGAATCAATTATGTTGTGGATGCAAGTGAATAACTCTGCTGACTTCCCTCTATATATTCATCTGACTGTTTGCACATCTTTGGCCACACAGTTTATATGTAAATTAGAGCAGATGACGTCAACCAACTCACGCCAATTCTTCCTATCTTGTGCTATCTCCTCCCTTATGTTATCCAACTCTATCTCTAATTCTCCTCTCTGTGTATTTTTATGTCTCCTTCTACGTTGTTTGCCCTGTGGGTTTCAAAGAAACGACCTTCTATGTTTACTGTTATCAGATTTTCTCATTTATGACTTAAAAGTAATATGGTAGCAGACACGTAATGACAACCACTCCGCGCTATATCAGCCAAAGGCAGATGTGGAAAATCGATTAAGAAGATTAATCATCCCGTGGCACTTAGAAGTTAAGCAACACATTACCACTGGATTACGTCTCTTGTTCAGGTAGTATCGGGTCTGTAGCAGGCCTTGGTAACCACGACTCTTCAATCCTTTGTGTCATTAACAAGCGATGTACAAGGCAAGAGAATCAACTTATTGCACTAAGTGTGATCCCAAGTGGCTCGGTCTCTTTCCACATGGCGAACTGCTTAAAGCGTCACACAATTCACGTACTCCGTAGCTCCAGCGACGATGTCCAGGAGTCTCCGAGAAAACAGCACTCGTGAATCGAACAACGTAGGAATAGAACCCAACCTCGGAGCTCTAGGCAGCCTGCGTAACCACATCGTCACGGAGACTCCCTTCTTTGTGCCATCTGTTGTCTTAATGTAGCTGATGTTGCCTACATGATCATTTGTTACTCAGCTATTTCAAGTTTGCACGTACAATTCTCCTTGTCTTCCTCTGTCTCCTTTCGCATAGTATTTTCCCAGGTGAAGTTAATTCTTCTATTCCACCTCTTCTGTTTCTGTTGAAAATCAACCTATCAACCTCCCAATCTCTTAGTCTCTACACATCTACCAATCTCGTAATCTCAGTCATGTCCTGCCAGTCTCTTAATATCTCAGTCTCTCAATTTCTCTCAATCGCTTATTCTCTACCATATTTCAATCTTTCAACTTCTCAATCTCTTAGTCTGTACTCATCTCTCAGCCACTGTCAGTCCCTGTATCCCTGTTTCTCAATTTGTCCCAATCATCCAACCTTTCACAACTGCCTTTTCTATTCCTCTCAATACATTTCACAATGCCCCTCAATATATCCGACACTCTCAGTTTCTTTCACCCTTTTTAAATCTCGTCAAATCTTTCTCAACTCCTAACTCCTCTCCTCTGCAGTTGTGATGGCGTAGTGGATAAACACTCACCTGCGGGCACAGTGGTCGTGTGTTCGAACTCCCATGGATGTTAATAATTATCCCGGACTTCCTGGTTGACCAGCCTGAAATGGCTACAATCTACAGACTCGTCGCGTGATCAAATGCCAGGGTTTACAAAACACATCAAGACAATCTCAGACAATCTACAGTCTCCTCTTAGGATCAAATGCCAGGGTTTACAAAACACATCAAGACAATCCCAGACAATCTACAGTCTCCTCTTAGGATCAAATGCCAGGGTTTACAAAACACATCAAGACAATCCCAGACAATCTACAGTCTCCTCTTAGGATCAAATCCCAGGGTTTACAACACACAACAGAACAATCCCAGACAAACTACAGACTCATTTCAGGACCAAACGCCAGGCTTTACATGACACAAACCCCGAACCTGACTGCTGCTCTCTATAACGCCTGCTCTATAGAACACTGCACTGTTTAACGTCTACTCTGTTTAACGTCTGCGCTGTTTACCGTCTGCTCTATTTGACTTTCCAAACAATACAGGTAACCCGTACCTGCTCTATGGGAAACGTGCACCTGTTGTAAACATGAGCCTTAATCACCACAGACCAGAGTAATGTTTACTTTTTGTCAAGGTGAGTGCCTAGAAAGAAGGCATGTGATTTATTTTACAAGTGGGGTAGAAAGATGTGGCAGGGGGGAACTAGAGAAGTAGATAGAGGAGTATTGCTGGAGAAGTGATATAGTGTAGACAGAATATATGTATTCCAGGGCATGGAAATATGCAAGCTTATATTGGTAGGCATATGAACAGGCACATAGAAAGGCTAATAGACAGACTAATAATTTTAATATATGTAATAAACAGCATCCGATAAATTGACAGCAAATAGACAGATAAGTGGGTAAACTGCTATAAATACATATTGATAGTTGATCAGATAGGCAGGCAGATCAATTGACCGACCGGTGATCGATCGACAGTGTCTACAGACATGTCAACCAAACAATCGATCGACAGACCTACCGACCTACCGACCAAGAGAGATGATGGATGTATAAATGAATTGAGGGATGGATAGTTATAGTTATACTGACAGACAGACAGAAAGACAGACAGAAGACAGACAAACAGACGGATGAACGGACGGGCGAGCGGAAGGACGGACGAAAAATTATAATTTGTTCTTTGTTTGTTCGCATATCCTTAATAGGAAATCGCTATCAACATCAGCATCTTTCAGCTGATTGTTGATTTCTTGGCAAGATTACGCTCAGTAGTTTGCCAGTGTTTTCTGAGCGATCGGATCACATACCCCATATGTTACCGACGCGGAAAGAAAGGCTACCAATTCTCGCCCACGTCACGTTACTCACGAGAGTATACGGGATTACGGAGAAAATAATTTGTTCTTTACTTTTTCAAAAAAAAAAAAAAAAATTAAAATTAAAATTGTCATTTAAATCCCCCTCATTTCACATTTTGTAGACTTGAATGCATGTGGGAATAGGTGACCAGCATATTCGTCGTTTACAAACGCGCATGGTGCGTGTTAGCAACGCATCCTGTTATCTCGCTCCCGATACTTTTGTTGCAATAGGGCAAGTACACAACCGACCCAAGGGGAATAAGCAAGGTTAATACGGGGAATAAGCATGAAAAAAAGAAAGTAACGCCTGGCTTGTGTCATCCCCGAACAGCTATTAATGTTGACAATTGAGGCATGAAAATGGCCACTCACGCGCAATGAATTCGAGTGAAATTGTTCAGAAGTATGTAGTTGCAAAAAACATCTAATAACAGCTTATGATCATACATTATGGCAAAGATAGCCTTTCGCAAGATGGAAAACATAATGACCAATAAAACGATGTTAACTGCAAAGAGAAAAGAGTATTGAAGTGCTACATAGACCGTGTGGTTTTGGATGGACGTAAAACGTGGACAATGAGTAGACAAGCTGAAAAACATCCACCGTAGTGGAAATGTGGTTACTGGGGAAAATATAAAGAATATCATGGACAGACAGAAAAACCAATAAGCAGATCCTACAAGAAACAAATGAAAACCGAGAAGTGATTACAGAAATTAGCCGTTGACAGTCAATATAATTTGGGCATCTCATGAGAAAAAATAAACTGGGGAACTGGAATTTGATGTCTACAATTAAACCGTGTTACAAGGATTGTCATTTATCCTACGGGGGTAGACACATATGATGTATATAATTAAGTTATTCATCAATAATAACTAAATTACACTAAAGCGTAGACAAATATGATGTCTATAATTACACTCAAAACAAAGATAACAAAATTACTTCAAGCGGAGACAAATACGATGACTATAATTCAACTTTACAACAAGGATAACTAAATTACTTCAAGGATATAATTATACCGTCAACAATGACAACCGCCCTATCTTAAAACAGCGAATTCATGTCATTTCTTTACTAAAACGTTCTATAAGGACAAATACACAGGAGTATCAGTCGTAGTCCTGCCATAACCGACAGTCTCTATGAAAGACTTATGTATCGGGAATCCCTTTCTTGATTATAAAGCATCTCTTGTTATCCACTTTGTTGTTATGAGGGTTATGAATGCAATTCGTAATCGTGAATATCGCGTTTAAAACGCGGCTGAGGGTGATCTGGAAGCATAAGTCTTGCCTTGGTGTCTATACTTCTTCTTCTTTCGTTCGCTTGAAACATGTCTACAACTGCAATGTCGTCTCTTGTATGAATCTAACAGTCTTTTGTTAGTTCATTCAGCGGTCCATAGAGTTTATCTTCCACTGTTGTCTCTCTAGGCCAGAAGGTTCGCCTGGATATGTTGTAGTTTGGGCAATCCTGGAGTATGTGCTCTGCTGTCTGCGACGCCAAACCACATGTGCACATGGCTGAGTCACCAATCTTGAATTTTGTATACATGTGGTTGCGTAATCTATTGTGTCCTGTTCTGAGGCGTAGAAGAATGACCTGTTCTGGTCTGTCCATAATGTGGTAGTCGTCTTGAGTAAGGTTTGGTGGCTTTCTGATTGATTTGATCATTCTTTTCTTTTGGTGGTATGTAATGGGCACATCAGGTTGTTCTTCTTTTGCTCCTTCCTTAGCCAATCGATCAGCTCTGTCGTTTCCGGGGACTCCACAGTGGGATGGTATCCACTGTATGGTGATCTTACGCTGACTGCTAAGTTCAGAAAGTAGTGTCCTCAGAACTGGCAATTTCCCAGACAGGAGCGCCTCTATTACGGATTTTGCATCTGTCAATATCACTGCAGGTTGTGTACCATGGCTGGTATTTTGTAATTTCTCTGTGGCTATCTTGATTGCCTCAATTTCAGCATCATAATTATGGCAGTACTTTCCTGTTGGAATTCTGGCCGTGTCTCTAGTATTATTTGGGTATTCTATGTACACTCCCGCTCCTCTATACAATAGTATGCGGGCCGGTCGTTCAGAAAGCAATGGAAAACTACTGAACGTAAACTTACCAAGGAATCACAAACAGCCAAAAAAATGTTGGAGTTGACTGCTACGTCCTGTAAAGGATATGCAACAAACTTATCTACTTTCTCGCAGTGTATCCCTTAGGGACGACACTCACGTGTAGATTAATATCCGAAATGTGGCTAATTCGGTCACAGGATTATTAATCTTGAGTCTGGGATGTGCCCTAACTATAACTTCTCTTTTAATTTGTGTGTGTGTGTGTGTGTGTGTGCGTGTGTGTGTGTGTGTGTGTGTGTGTGTGCGCGCGCGTGTGTGTGTGTATGTGTGTGTGTATGTGTGTGTGCGTGTGTGTATGTGTGTGTGTGCGTGTGTGTGTGTGTATGTGTGTGTGTGTGTGCGTGTGTGTATGTGTGTGTGTGTGTGTGTATGTGTGTGTGTGTGTGTGTATGTGTGTATGTGTATGTGTGTGCGTGTGTGTATGTGTGTGTGCGCGCGCGTGAGTGTGTGTGTATGTGTGTGTGTGTGCGCGCGTGTGTGTGTGTGTATGTGTGTGTGTGTGTTTAAGTGTTGTCCACACATGTACTACTGTATCTGGTGCACTGGACTCATCTTTTGCGTGTGGATGAGCTCTTCCCTATTACCAGTGTCCCTCGCCATCAGGCGAACCCACTTCGACAATCAGGGAGCTTGTAATTTACGTCCCCAAGTCAAGGACGACAAGTCATGTTAGCCCAACTGACCGATGTAAAAAAAAAATAGGCGGAGAGGGGGTCCAAAGAGGATACAACGTGGGTACCGTACAAATAAACTTGGCCAGCCGCTCCCTCAACGAATCACCGCCCCCCTCCTATGAAAGTTCCTGCTTGACTTGTACGTTCCAACAAAACGTCAGTAGATAACCACACGTGATCTCTCGGACAACGTTGGTGCGGTATGGTGTAGTTACCTACCAATCCAGACACTAGTAACAACAGCCCGTGTTTGTTATTTCTTCCCATAATTCAAACATTCGTTTCTGTTTAGTTTTATTTATTCTGTTTCATCGGCACATCCTGCTGCAGGCAAGATCTTTTCATCTGTTTTCCATCTCATCTCTGAATCTGCTTCCTTCTTCACATGCGAGTGTTTTATGTTCTGGTTGTGACGTCTTGCGCTTGTCTACTCTTCATGTGATTCATTTTTTGTGCAGGATGAGCCTCCGATCATTTTGGCTGGCTGAATTTTTTTTTCCGGATATTTTCTACAGACTTGTTCAAGACTAGTTGAAATTTGTTAACTAACTAACTAACTAACTAACTAACTAACTAACTAACTAACTAACTAACTAACTAACTAACTAACTAACTAACTGACTAACTAACTAACTAACTAACTAACTAACTAACTAACTAACTAACTAAGTAAGTAAGTAAGTAAGTAACTAACTAACTAACTAACTAACTAACTAACCAACTAACCAACCAACCAACCAACCAACCAACTAATTAACTAACTAGCTAACCAACGAACCAACGAACGAACGAACCAACCAACGAACCAATCAACCAACCAACCAACCAACTAACCAATCAACCAACCAACCAACCAACCAACCAAACAACCAACCAACCAACCAAATAACTAACTAACTAACTAACTAACTGACTGACTGAGTGAATGACTGACTGACTGACTGACTGACTAACTAACTAACCAACTAACTAACTACGTACGTACGTACCTACCTACTTACTTACTAACCTACCTACCTACCTTCCTTTCTTCTTTGCTTCCTTCCTATCTATCTACCTACCTACCTAACTACGTACATTCCGAAAAACAAACAAACCTACATACAAACAAACGAACGAACGAACGAACAAACTTACCACCTACCTACCTACCTACCTACCTACTTGCCTGCCCTACTTACCTACTCCCCTAGTTACCTGTCTACCTAATACCTACTCACCTACTTACCTATATATCTACCTACCTACCTCCTACTCACCCTACCTATCTATCTATCTACCTACCTACTTATCTACCTACCTACATGCATGCATACGTATGCACACACACACACTTACACACACACACACACACATACACACACATCTATTCGTCTTCTTCCTTTCCTCCCTCAAGGGTGCATCAACACTCAGCTAACTCAAGCCGTGCCATTTGTACATTTATTCATCACTGTTTATGTCAAAATTACCTTCAGTCAAAAGCGCACCCTGTCTTAATCTCCCCCTGAAACCATGCATGGTACATTACAATGTTACCTTTCTCCAGTGTTGGTCCTGTTAACACACGGGCCACATAGATACGCCTACATTATATTGTAGAGGCATAATGTTACTATCGATCTACAATCTGGATGCCACAGGTGCTATCCCCTGTTGTTCACTGTTTAACGGAACTGTGCAACGTATGATGCGGATTAAATCTACAACACAGGTCGGGACCTGATCGGGGGTTCCCAAATTATAACTCAGCGGTGTCGTCATTGTTGGGATAAATGAATTTAATTTATGGACACAGTAATGGTTGCGCGCTCACGCGTGCTCTCTCTCTCTCTCTCTCTCTCTCTCTCTCTCTCTCTCTCTCTCTCTCTCTCTCTCTCTCTCTCTCTCTCTCTCTGTGTGTGTGTGTGAGAGAGAAAGAGTGTGTGTGTGTGTATTTGGGTAGTGTTGCTGTTGTTGTTGTTGTTGTTGTTGTTGTTGTTGTTGTTGTTGTTGTTGTTGTTCTTCTTCTTCTTCTTCTTCTTCTTCTTCTTCTTCTTCTTCTTCTTCTTCTTCTTCATCTTCTTCTTCTTCTTCTTCTTCTTCTTCTTCTTCTTCTTCTTCTTCTTCTTCTTCTTCTTCTTCTTCTTCTTCTTCTTCTTCTCCTCTGACCTCTTTTGCTGCTATTTGTTCCTCGTCATCCTCTTCCCCCTGTCCACTCTATCTCCTCCTTCTTCGTCTTATTCTTCATCTTCTTTTCTTCTTCTGCTGTCTGCAGCTTCTCTTTCTAATCTTCCAACCCACTCCTCATACTCCTCCTTCTTTTTCTACTGCGCTTTTATTCCATGTTCCACCGCCTTTTCCCCCTCCACCCTCCTTATAATTGTTCCTGTCAAGGGTTCGAGCTTGCATAGTCACTTCTATGATCCTTGTAAGTTTAATGCGAACACAGATAAACTTCTGTACATAAACATAACTTAGGCACAGCATTCTATGTCATCGCTGTGATTAATAATATTATCACATGGATTCACAAATAGCCCAGGAGAAAGAAAGTTGTGGAGAAATATGATCACCAACGCCAGCTGACACAGTAGGTGAACGAACCTGTTATATATTCAAGAATTATGTGACATTATCATTACTCAGGTAATAAATTGCTTCGTAAGGTAGGCGGTTTACAGTGGAAAGTATAGTGTAGGTTACAGTAAAGTGACAAGGCCGATGAAATGAGAAAGTAACAAGACTAATGCAAGTAGAAAGTAACATGTCTAATGAAAGTGGAAAGTAACAAGACTAATGCAAGTAGAAAGTAACAAGACTAATGCAACTAGAAAGGAACATGTCTAATGAAATTAGAAAGTAACGAGATTAATGAAAGTAGAAAGTAACAAGATTAATGAAAGTAAAAAGTAACAAGGTTAATGAAAGTAGAAAGTAACATGACAAATGAAAGTAGAAAGGGACCAAACTATTGAACGTACGCGGGCAAGTCAATAAGTAAGTCACACAGTTCTGTGGGATGGCGGGTAAATGTAGTTGGTGTTTTCTACAGGTGTCATTAGGTGACAGCAACATCGAACTTCGAAGACTACTGACAGTATAAAGTTACAAGACAATTGAAATTAGAGAGTAACAAGACACATTTTAGTCTTTTTACTTTCTACTTTCATTAGTCTTGTTACTTTCTACTTTCATTAGTCTTGTTACTTTCTACTTTCATTAGTTTTGTTACTTTCTACTTTCATTAGTCTTTTTACTTTCTACTTTCATTAGTCTTGTTACTTTCTACTTTCATTACTCTTATTACTTTCTACTTTCATTAGTTTTGTTACTTTCTACGTTGATTAGTCTTGTTAATTTCTACTTTCATTACTCTTATTACTTTCTACTTTCTTTAGCCTTGTTGCTTTCTACTTTCATTTGTCTTGTTACTTTCTACTTTAATTAAACTTGTCCCTTTCTACTTTTATTTGTCTTGTTAATGAAAGTAGAAAGTAACAGAACTAATGAAAGTAGAAAGTAACAAAACTATTTAAAGTAGAAAGTAACAGAACTAATGAAAGTAGAAAGTAACAAGGCTAATGAAAGTAGAAAGGGACAAGTCTACTTTCATTAGTCTTGTTACTTTCTACTTTCAATAAAGTAATAAGACTAATGAAAGTAGCATGTAACGAGACTAATGCAAGCAACAAGTAGCAAGACAAATGAAAGTAGAAAATAACAAGAAAGGTTAAACCACTTGCCTCGCGCCCCGAAGGTCGTGGTTAGTTTTCGAACTCTATTATTCGATTCACGAGTGCAACATTTTCGGTAACTCCCGTGACTCGTTGCTGGAGCTAGAGGGTTCGTGCTCCATACAACCGTGTGGTGTATAGGACCATGCCATATAGGATATAACCCGTTGCAGTTAAGTCTATCTACGCCCTTGTCGTTAATTAATTTTACTAAAGTCTTGCTAGGTCAACCCATAATGGTAAGATCTCTGGCTTTTCCAGCTGAGTTGAGTTGAGTTGAGTTGAGTTGAGTTGAGCTGAGCTGAAATAAGAACAAACGTCACAGCACTCAGGACATTCCCGTACGTGATCCGTCCTCATCTTCAACAGCCAGCGAAGAGTGGTATTAGTATTACCAATACTAATGGTATCAGTAGTAGTCAAATTATATATCAGTCTGGCTTTTAATCGGCTTCTCCGGAAATATGGTTAATGTCGCCTGTCCTTCTTCGTGCTGGTCGAAGCCCTGCCTCTTCATCCAGGAAACATGCATTCCATCACTGTTCATTATAAGACACTGTCTCGTTTATAATGTCTAAAGCAGGTCCACATGGCCGAATGGATAGGAACGGTGTTCTTAAACACCCGGTGTTCTGATGCCGAGGTTAGAGGTTCATCCCCTACATTGAACAGCTGGACTAAAATGTTGACCTGTCGTCCTTGATTTGGGGACGTTAATTACAAGTACCTCTGAAGTCTGTGCGCGTTCGCCTGATGGTGAGTGACACTGTTAATAGGGAAAGCTAGCCCACACGCAAAATTCGGTCTATCACTACTATAAAAATAGTGTGTATGGACTACGCTTGAGTTCAAAGAGCGAGCTAGCGCAAAAAAAAAATGTCTAAAGTATTTCACATGGAATAATAAAACACAAGACTGATCCACGACTCCGGTGATCGTGTCAGGTAGCGAAACATGACTGCCGACGCTTATCGACAATGGCACATGATGATGATGATGATTGAGAACCCATGGAGCGAACAGTTTGACCACAGATTTCAATGGTATAAATATAGATAGATAGATAGATAGATAGATAGATAGAGAGACGGAGAGAGAGAGAGAGAGAGAGAGAGAGAGAGAGAGAGAGAGAGAGAGAGAGAGAGAGAGAGAGAGAGAGAGAGAGAGAGCAGATGCCGCTGGCACAGGAAGCTGGGTTCAGGAGATGGCATCTAGAGAGGGTACAGACTCCGCTGGTACAGCAAGCTGGGTTCAGGAGATGGCATTTAGAGAGGGTACATACTCCGCTGGTACAGCAAGCTGGGTTAAGGAGATGTCATTTAGAGAGGGTACATACTCCGCTGGTACAGCAAGCTGGGTTCAGGGATTGTGTTTAGAGAGGGTACAGACTCCGCTTGTACAGCAAGCTGGGTTCATGAGATGGCATTCAGAGAGGGTACATACTCCGTTGGTACACTCAAGCTGGGTTCAGGGATTGTGTTTAGAGAGGGTACAGACTCCGCTTGTACAGCAAGCTGGGTTCAGGAGATGGCATTTAGAGAGGGTACATACTCCGCTGATACAGCAAAATGGGTTCAGAGAATGGCATTTAGAGAGGGTACATACTCCGCTGGTACAGAAAGCTGGGTTCAAGGATTGTGTTTAGAGAGGGTACAGACTCCGCTGGTACAGCAAGCTGGGTTCAGGAGATGGCATTTAGAGAGGGTACATACTCAGCTGGTACAGCAAGCTGGGTTCAGGAGATGGCATTTAGAGAGAGTACATACTCCGCTGGTACAGCAAGCTGGGTTCAGGAGATGGTGTTTAGAGAGGGTACAGACTCCGCTGGTACAGCAAGCTGGGTTCAGGAGATGGCATTTAGGGAGGGTACATACTCCGCTGGTACAGCAAGCTGGGTTCAGGAGATGTCATTTAGAGAGGGTACATACTCCGCTGGTACAGCAAGCTGGGTTCAGGGAATGGCATTTAGAGAGGGTACATACTCCGCTGGTACAGCAAGCTTGGTTCAGGAGATGGTATTTAGAGAGGGTACAGACTCCGCTGGTACAGCAAGCTGGGTTCAGGAGATGTCATTTAGAGAGGGTACATACTCCGCTGGTACAGCAAGCTGGGTTCAGGGAATGGCATTTAGAGAGGGTACATACTCCGCTGGTACAGCAAGCTTGGTTCAGGAGATGGTATTTAGAGAGGGTACATACTCCGCTGATACAGCAAGCTGGGTTCAGGGATTGTGTTTATAGAGGGTATAGACTCCGCTGGTACAGAACTGTGTTCAGGCAATGGTACTTAGAGAGTGTACATACTCCGCTGGTACAGCAAGCTGGGTTCAGGGAATGGCATTTAGAGAGTGCACATACTCGCTGGTAAAACAAGCTAGATTCAGGGAGTGGCATTTAGAGACGCCACAGTCTCCGCTGGTACAACAAGCTGCATTAAGGAAATCGCATATACAGAGGGTATAGACTCCGCTGGCACAAAAAGATGGGTTCAGGGAATGGTATATAGATAGGGTATAGACTCCCCTTGTACAGCAAGCTGGGTTCAGGGAATGGTATATATAAAGGGTATAGACTCCCATGGCACAGCAAGCTGGGTTCAGGGAATTATATATAGATAGGGTATAGACTACACTGGTACAGCAAGCTGGGTTCAGGGAATGGTATATAGAGAGGGTATAGACTCCCCTGGCACAGCAAGCTGGGTTCAGGGAATTATATATAGATAGGGTATAGACTCCAATGGCACAGCAAGCTGGGTTCAGGGAATGGTATATATATAGGGTATGTACTCCACTGGCACAGCAAGCTGGAATCAGGGAATTATATATAGATAGGGTATAGACTACACTGGTACAGCAAGCTGGGTTCAGGGAATGGTATATATATAGGGTATAGACTCCACTGGCACAGCAAGCTGGAATCAGGGAATGGTACATTTTCTATGTTATGTCAAGGCTAGAGGATGGACTTCATTGCATGGGGTTTTATCCCACACGGCTCGGTCTCTTTCCAGTGTAAAGCCTGCCGGAAGCATCGCACAAAGCACGAACTCTATAGCTCCAGCGGCGACCCTCAGGAGTATCCAAGAATATTGCTGTTTGAATGAGGGAGTCCGGATTCAAACCCAAAACCTTCGGATTACGAGGCAGGCGGCTTAATCACGTCCCCACGGATACCCAAGACGGTACAATAGAGAGGATCAAGTCACTCAGCTGGATCAAACAGTGACAGATGCCTTTCTGGACAAGCTAAGGCTGTTCGGGTGATGGGATGATTTATAACAGGCTTTTGACAAGATGAGGGAGCCTAGGTGAATTAGCGGCTAGCCTGTCCGTCCTGTGGCCACGGGTTCGCATCGTGGCGGATGTTGAAAAATGACCCGGACTAAAATAAGCACCAGGATATTTCACAAGAAGTAAAGGTGTCCGGCTTGATATTGCCAGATCATCACTGGGATACCGATTGCTCTATAAGAATATCAGCCTAGCTAAGTACGCCCAATGCGCTCAAGGAGTGTAGTACTTTCCATTATATCATAAGCACATAATTTTCTTGCATCATTAGCAATCGAAAGTCAGCATCTTCCGTTCTGTTTCTTCAATGGGTGTGCAACTTTGACGTCTATCTTAAGGGACTGTGCACCATCAGTTATTTTATAGCAATATAACACTGACGCTGCAATATATGTACATGCACACACATTTATATATACAATGACAGTTTTAACTGATTAAGTACCAAACATAAAATAGGTATGGACCAAGCACGGTACACAATCAAATCAACAAGTATTATTTCCATTCACTGAGCATTTAAATTGCGGAAGACACCGCGAAAGAAAACAAATGACACGATGATTCTAGTACGGTGATATACCGTCCTTTCGTCCAAAGGGAAGGTCACATGTGGCGATATATTATCCTTTGGTGCTCAATCAGTTAACCTAATTTGTACTAACCGCAGGAGAAAAAAATCAAGAAGTGTTGACTTGTACTCAAATTAGTAGTGGAATGAAACCGAGACCCGACGGCGCACACTAAACAACAAGCTGCACACTAATGACAGACACTATACTTCTCTCCTCTACTTACATGAGTTCAGTTATCAGTTATCAGTTGGGATATCTTCATTGCACTCCGGACAGGTCTATAGGTGCTCAGATCCGCCCCCCAGCATATGCATCAGCGTTCGGTGGCTAATAGTGCCAGTTCTGTGCCTGTTGACGAGTGCTAATCAATACGTGCGGAATGATTTCTCATGTTATTTCTATGGCCTTAGTAGTTCCTCAACAGTTTATATTTCTGTGTAATACTGACTGACCGCCGGTCTCCGTGGACTAAATGCTTGCGAACACATTCGTGAGCTGCTTACCTGCGTTCGAAACACAGCTGCGTCCTATTTGGCAGCAGACCGCGTTGCGCTGGGCCTCAACGTGGTAGTATGGGAGCCGGTCGTTCAGAAAGCAATGGTAAACTACTGAACGTAAACTTGCCAAGACATCAATAACATCAGTATAATGCTGGTGTTGACAGCGATGTCCTGTAAATAGGATATGAAAAAAAAAAAAAAACTGACTATGACAATACAGTTTGAAAACATCTGAATGTTGAGCTTAATAATACGTGACCAAAAAAAAAGGTATCATTGTTGTGACATGAAAGATATACTCACACACCACTCGTGAGTAATAATCATCATCATCAAGTGCCATGCCGACAAGCGTGGGCGGTCATGTTTCGCCATCTCGCTCGATCACCAGAGTCGTGGATCAGCTCTGTGATCTTGTCCGACCATACCATGTGGCAAGCATAACAATATTTTTTTTTCTCATATCCTTTGCAGAAATGTGGTTTCTGAGGAAAATGCAAAGAATACCATGGACAGATAGAAAAACCAATGACCAAGTACTACAAGAGACAAATGAAAATCGTAGATTGATTAGAGAAATTAGACGTAGACAGTCAAAATTTTTTGGACATGTTATGAGAAGAAATGGACTGGAGAACTTAGTGACAGCTGGCAAGATCGAAGGGAACAGACCAAGAGGAAGACCGATAGGAAAATACCTGGATGGCTTGGCCACATGGCATGGACGAGACAGGAACACTGAGCTGATCCACGACTCTGGTGATCGAGTGAAATGGCGAATCATGACCGCCCACGCTTTCCGGCATGGCACATGATTGATTGATTGATTTGCAGGACATGGCTGTCAACATCAGCATCTTTCAGCTGATTGTTGATTTCTTGGCAAGAATACGCTCAGTAGTTTGCCATTGCTTTCTGAGCGACCGGCTCAATGCCCAGTAAGTTACCAACGCGGCGAGAACCGCTACCGATTCTTGCGCAGGTTATGTTCCTCACGTGGATATACGGGATTACAGAGAACGACGTAAACATCTAGGCCAGGGAGACCGGCATAACAATAATACTGAATAATAAAATAAACTAAATAAACTACTTAATATAATAATACATGATTCATCATCATTTTCATTGAGTACCTTGCTGACTTGTGTGGGAGAGAATACCTTTTCCACATCTGTCGATCTGCAACAACACGTGTCAGTTCGTGGGCTTTCAAACCATGACATAAAACTGTCAACGGTTTACTCTCTCTCTCTCTCTCTCTCTCTCTCTCTCTCTCTCTCTCTCTCTCTCTCTCTCTCCATAAATATTACCAGCTATCAAGGTTTCATTTTTTTTCTTCTTCTCATAATGTTGCCAAAATATATCGACTGCCTGTTTCTTATCTGTGTGATGAACTGTCGTTGCGTTTTAGCCTCTCTGAAGAACAGATTATTCATTTTCGCTGTCCAAGGAACTTTCAGCAATACTACTTTGGCTGTCCAAGGAATTGTCTGCATTCTTCCCTGCAAGCACATCTGTGAGGACTCGTTGATTATTTTGTGTCCCTTGAGTACTAATTGTCCAACCTGAGTCTGTGGCTTAGGGGATAGTGAAAGGCGGAGTTTCATAATTCCTCAACAATACCGAATTGAGGGTCCGAATTCTGCCGATGGCTATATGGAAAGAGACCGATTTGTAATGATTTCGATGGTATGATGTGTCGGCCGCTCAGAAAGCACCGGCAAACTACAAAACTAAAAATAATTAGCTAGTAAATAACAGTCAGTAAATGATGGGGTAGATTGTAACGTCCTTTAAGGGACGTGTAACTAACTAACTAACTAACTAACTAACTAACTAACTAACTAACTAACTAACTAACTAACTAACTAACTAACTAACTGACTGACTGACTGACTGACTGACTGACTGACTGACTGACTGACTGACTGACTGTCTGACTAACTAACTAACTAACTAACCAACCAACCAACTAACTAACTGTAAAAGATTCATATTCATTCATTAAAACGGCGTCTTCGTAACAGGCAACATATTCTGGCTCTATCCCCAAAAGCCAAGGATTTGATACATGAGTACGACAGCTTGAAAGCAAACCATTGCCAATCTCGTTTCTTTTTCACGAAGAAGACTTCGGTTGCAACGCAATCCATATCCCTCTGTGTTCTTCCTGTCATCGAGCTTCCACGCGATGTTTTGTGTTTAGTTATATTCCATCACCAGCGGCCCACGTCTATAACAGTGTGAAAACCTTTGTACGATACTGAGCAAAGGATAGGAAAACACAGTGACTCATTGCTGTGACATGCAACATATCCGCACACTGCACACCTGAGCAGTAATAATGGATATAAAATAAACCAAATAAATGTTTCCACGTAGTACATATTTAGTGCCTGCTCCGTGGCGAAGGGATTTCGGACGCAGTTCGAAATCCCGCATACTGCGTTCATAACACAACTGAGGGTGATTTGGTAATAGACCGCCTTGCGTTGGTTGTTTATGAAATGTTATGGGTGCCGGTGGTTCAGAAAGCAATGGAAAACTGATTCATTCATTCAGTAGCATGTCCTGTGCAGAACCACGCTCCCATTACAACCTTCCGGAAAAACTCTCGATCATAAGCAAGATGGCCCGCGTCCGATACGCCCATCTGGAGATCATCCGCCACATCCTGCATCCATCTTCTCTTTGGCCTTCCTCTTCATCTCTTCCCGGGCATATACCCTTCCATTATTGTTCTCTTCAAACTTTCGTGACCTTTCAAGTGACCACAATATTTCAATTTTCTTTGTTTTATCGTCTTTAATAGCCAAACTACTGAACGTAATCCTGCCAAAAAGATCACAAACAGCCCCCCCCCCCCCAAAAAAAAAGAAGCTGGGGTTGACTGCGACGTCCTGTAAAGCAGGGGTGGCCAACCTTTTCAGCAGGCGGGCCAAATTTCACAAATAATATTTCCTGCCGGGCCACACACCTATTTATATATTTTTTTGGTTAATTAAAGAAAACAAGCAAGCATGCTACAGCTTCAACCACATCATCGCTTCCCTGTAGGTGAGATCGTGGTAAAACGTTTGCCTGGTTTAATTTTTTTTAAAAAGGTATATTTATTTATTTTTTAAGAAAATAAGACATAACTGAGAATCAAACATATGTATTAGAGAATTTACAAATATTTAAAAGTGAAACATCTGACTTTGTTTTGCAGAACTAAGCGCATCAGAATTGATCTCGACTGATGTTGTCGCTACACGCAAACAGTTTTCCAAATGAACAACAGTAGTTCGTGTTCGCCCGCTCCCTGGCCTAGGGGTTAGCGTCTTTCTCCGTAATCCCGTATACGTGATGACGTGATGTGTATGAGAATTGATAGCGGTTCTCGCCACGTCGGTAATCTACAGGGTATGTGAGCCGGTCGCTCAGAAAGCAATGGTAAACTACTGAGCGTAATCTTTCCTAATACATCAACAGCAGCTGAAAAATGCTGGTGTTGTCTGCAACGTCCTGTAAGGATTTTTGCAAACAAACAAAAATCGTGTTCTCCCTTGTGATGTGATGTGCTTCATGCGAAACTATCGACAGAGCATGTTTGTAAAACGCAGGATATTTATCCTTGTCCAAATACGTTTTATAGAACTCTTCAAAACCAGCTTGATGGAATTTCTCCTTTACCTGTGTATCAGAACATTTTTCACAATGTTTCATTTGTAATCTTCCTGGTAATAAATTCACATCTACCGCGAATGGCGTTGCAAATGCATAAAAAAGCACACGATTTTATTTTTAAATCCTGAAATCGGTTTTCAAATTCGAGGTTTAAGTCACATATAAGAGAAGCGTATTTATCCGTCGCCTCCTGTGTGACGTCTGGTTGCAATGACAATGAAGGAAAGTGAGTAAAGTTTTTTTGTCCCCAACTCTTGTTCCCAAAGACCAATTTTCACTTGAAATGCAGAAATATTATCATAATCATACATCGTATTATTTAATATATCTTTCCCTTGGAGACGAGTATTAACGTCATTTAGGTGACTAGTTATATCGACCAGAAATGCAAAGTCGCAAACCCACTCTTTGTCTTCAAACTCTGGGATACTTTTTGACTTGCTTGCAAAGAATGATTGTATTTCTTGCTGCAAATCAAACGCTCTTTTCAACATTTTGGCACGGCTCAGCCATCTTACTTCTGCATAAAATCTAACGTCGTTATAATCTGAGTTCAAAGTCTTTAGAAATTCTTGGAACTGACGTGATTCAGCCCGTTCAACTTAATGAAGATCACTATTTTGACTACCACTTTCATGACATGGTCCATTTTGAGGGATTTCGAACATAATTCTCCTGATGAATAATGCAATGAAAATTTAGCTTTGAAGTATTACCGACTTTAGAGGCCTCATTTTCAATCAATTTTACTAAACCTTCGTGTTTCCCAACCACTGCTGGAGCACCATCCGTTGTTAAGCCAGATAAGTTGTTAAGTTGTAACGAAAAGCGATTCAATGTCGATGTAACTGCCTCTAACAAATCTCGTGACTTAGTAGTGTCCTTAAGTCGATACAGTGCCGCTAATTCTTATGTCTCTTTAAAATGGACATCAACACCCCTGATAAAAATTGCCAGTTAGACGTATCTGCCATATCTGTGCCTTCATCCAATACTAGAGCATACAATAAAAACTCGGATGCTCCGACGTTTCAAATTATCTTCAATATGTTTTCCAATGTCGTCCACACACCTAGTAATAGTGTGACGAGACAGACTTATTTTTGAGAAATTCTTCTTCTTTTCTGGACACAGAATTTCAACGATGCTCTCCAAACATTCCTTAACCATTTCACTATCTGAATATGGCTTCCATTTGTTTTGCTAGTACCATGGCTACTGCATAACTAGCTTTTACATAGCATGTTGACTCTTAACCCACTCTAGTAAATATCTTTTTTGTTCAGAAATGCTTTATGTAAGTCATTTACTTGGTCTTGTCGAAATTGCCCTTTGTACTTAAAAAACCTATTTGCATGTTTAGTCTCGTAGTGCCGTTTGATGTTATACTCTTTCAAAACGGAAACAGATTCGTTGCATATCCAGCATATGGGCTTTGTTTTAATTTCCACCCAAAAAAAAAAAAACAGTTTATAGTCCACCTGTCTTGAAAACTTCTTATTTTTTCTGTGATTCTTCTCTTCTTTGGTCCAACGTCTTTACTAGTTGACGCCATGGTAGGTCTTTGTTTTTTAACTGAAAAAATAAATAAATAACTAAATAAATAAATAAATAAAACACCACGGGTAATACTTTGGTTAAAGTAGTTTGAACTCTTATTATAAATATGATAAATATGTATTTTAACGTCGATCTCAAAATCTCTCAAGATGCAGTGGCAATAATAGAACGAAACTACAGAATAATACAGAACTTTGTCAGGCTGGACTGAAAGTAGTTATGAGTATGGCTCTATAGCGTTACGTGTTTCCCGAAGACGCCGAAGACCACAGAACATATATATCAGAAGTTGCAGTCCCATATTAAAATTTTATCAACACCTAGCGTCGGACAAAACACTAAGTAACCTTGAGTACCAAATAGCGAGATATTTGAAATAGCTAAAATCTATGAATATTCCCGAAAATGCCGAATATTAAAAAAAGCTCAAAACCAATGAATTTTTCAAAAAATGCGAGATATTTCAGATTTCTCTTAGCTATAATTTAAAAATATATGATACGAACGACTCATGATGTAATGTTGTTTTGGTGATATGAATAATAAAGTTAACAAATATGTTCATTTGACCTAGCTTCGCGGACCGCAACATGATTCCCGCGGGCTTCGTGTTGGCCACCTCTGCTGTAAAGCTTTTGTAACAAACAGTTTTTTCTGACATATTCATCATCATCATCATCAACATTATCATCATCAACATCATCATCATCATGTGCGTGGGTGATCATGATTTTCCACAGCTCCAACTTTACGTATCAGTTTCTGCATTGACACCTGTTGATGCAATGGCACTAGCCTTTTTCTCTGTCTCCCTCTAACTTTCGTTGCAAAAACGTTTCCAGTTGTCACTAAATGTTCCAGATTTTCTCTTTTCAAGATGTGGCCACAAATGTCGATTGCCTTTGCCTGATGTTTTCGATACTGTGTCTTTGTTTATTAGCCTTCTGCCAAAACTTATTTCTTGGTCATTTTGGCTGTCCGCGGAATTTTCTGCATTCCTCTGTGAACCCACATCTCTGAGGGTTAGTAAATTTTGTTTGATTATTTGTGACTCGTATACTGTCAACCTGTCATCTGCTGCCTATAAAAACTTGTGGTATAGTACGGGGGTGTGGAGTATGAGGCCTTTCCCCTGGTCTCTGGGTTGTGAGAGCGGACGCCCGTGTGTATTGTTGCGAACGTAAAAAATCCCTTGGCAGTTGGAAATCGAAAAAGAGTAGCCTAACGGCGCTGCCTGGGCAAAATTTCGAGTTAAACATCTACCTAAAGTATTTCAGGATCCTCGCCGGTGCTACGGAGTTCGTGCACTGAGCTGAGTTTCCCCAGACTCGGGTTTGAGTTAGGAGGAGAACGGAAACTACACCCGTGTGCTGTGATGTTGATCTGTCGACTAAACTAAACTAAACTAGTGTGTGTGTATTTTTTTTTTCAATTTCGGTAACCACAGCGTTAACTTTTATGTTGTCTGGTGTGACCTCTAGTCCCGGATTCTTTATTCTGCTTCCATGTGTATCAAACAATACTTGTGCGTTTACTGATGAACTGTCTTAGCGGCATCAACGGGTTAGACAATATCATTTACATGACGCAGCAGTCAACCACAGCGTTTTTTATTAGCTATTTATGATGTCATGGCATGTTTACGTTCAGTATTTTTCCATTGTTTTCTGAATGATCGCCACTCATACCATTGTATGAAAACCGGCTCAAGGCGGTCTGCTTCCAAGCGGCCCAATGCGGTGTTTCAAACGCGAAATGTGGGAATGCGAATTTCGATTCATAACCACTCCGCCACAGTGCCAGGTACAGGACAGTTTGGAGTAGATTTATTTAGACTGTATTACCAACCGCCCCATCACCAATCACCCCAATACCAACCGCCCCATCACCAACCGCCCCATCACTAATCGCCCCATCACCAACCGCCCCATCATCAACCGCCCCAATCACCAACAGCCTCATCATCAATCGCCCCATCACCAACCACCCCATCACCAACCGCCCCAATCACCAACAGCCTCATCATCAATCGCCCCATCACCAACCGCGCCATCACCAACTGCCCCATCACCAACCGCCCCATAACCAACAACCCCATCACCAACCGCCCTATCACCAACTGCCCCATCACCAACCGTCCCACCACCAACCGCCCCATCACCAACCGCCCCATCACCAACTGCCCCATCACCAACCGCCACATCACCAACCGCCCCATCATAAACCACCCCATCACCAACCGCCCCATCACCAACCGCCCCATCACCAACCACCCCATCACCAACAGCACCATCACCAACAACCCAATCACCAATCGCCCCATCACCAATCGCCCCATCACCAACCACCCCATCACCAACCACCCCATCACCAACCGCCCCATCACCAACTGCCCCATCACCAACCGCCCCATCACCAACCGCCCTATCACCAACAACCCCATCACCAACAACCCCATCACCAACCACCCCATCACCAACTGCCCCATCACCAACCGCCCCATCACCAACCGCCCCATCACCAACAACCCCATCATGAACAACCCCATCTCCAACCACCCCATCACCAACAACCCCATCACCAATCGCCCCATCACCAACCGCCCTATCACCAACAACCCCATCACCAACAACGCCATCACCAACCACCCCATCACCAACTGCCCCATCACCAACCGCCCCATCACCAACCGCCCCATCACCAACAACCCCATCATGAACAACCCCATCACCAACCACCCCATCACCAACAACCCCATCACCAATCGCCCCATCACCAACCACCCCATCACCAACAACCCCATCACCAACTGCCCCATTAACAACCACCCCATCACCAACCGCATCATCACCAACCGCCCCATCACCAACCACCCCATCACCAACAACCCCATCACCAACCGTCCCATTACCATTCGTTCCAATACCAACGCTCCATGACCAACCGCTCCACTACCAATCGTCCCACTATCAATCGTCCCTAAATCAACCATCCCAATATCAATCTTTCCATTACCAATCGTCCCAATACTAATCGTCGCACCACCAATGATCCCAATATCATGGCCCCATTACCAATGATCCCAATACCCATCGCCCCAATATCAAACGCCCCATTACCAACCGACCGCCCCATTACCAATCGTGTCATTACCAACCGTCTGTGCCCCAACAGTATGAACACCTCTACACAATGCAGAGCCTTACAATACGTAAAAACAATGATTCATTACTGGGAAATGCAACACGTCCGCAAACAGCGCTCGCCAGCAACAATATAGGGTAATAAAACAAACTAAATAAACTCTTCCGGGTAATACAAAAATAGCCAAATGCCAAGATAAGAAATGTAGACTGTCTGTAAGCAACTTGATTGTCTTCCCTATAGATGAACAGATAAGATAAAGGGGAGGTAAGAATGAGTAGAGAAAGCATGAACAATTTAGAAATGTGTATATTATTTGTATAACTGCGCAGGTAATTCAGTTGTGGAGTCTTGTTGTTGGCGAAGAGTGTTTCTAAATGAATACAGGGGTATTATTGAGGTTAACTGGCTCAAAAACTGAAAGCTAAAAAAAAATTAATATATTTGTGTATGAAATGTTATGTTATGTTATCACGATTGACGTCACCGCACATTGGTATTCTCATGCGTGCTAGGTCTTCCGGTGTAGCAGCCATTTTGAAAGTATCTGTACTCACTGTTCCCGTGAGGAGTTTGTTGAAATATCTCCCCTTTCGCCCTCGAAGACGGCATTTACGTATTTGGCCAGGGTTCACGCCCGATTCGTGTAATGGAATCAGTGCGAGAGACTCTGCACTGACGATAACGTTATCGTGTATCTATGGGTATTAATTGTTCAGTATAATTGTTCATTATAATTGTTTAACTATAATTGTTCACTATATATGTGTGTGCGTGTGGGAGAGAGAGAGAGAGAGAGAGAGAGAGAGAGAGAGAGAGAGAGAGAGAGAGAGAGAGAGAGAGAGAGAGAGAGAGAAAGTGGGTGTCAGTGAGAGGGAGAGAGTGAATGCGTGTGTGCGCACGTGCATGCGTGTGTGTGGAGAGAGTGATTGAGCGAGATATGGTGGGGGAATGTGTCAGTGCATGCATTCGTACGTGTATGTGTGAGAGTGAGTGAGGGAGTGTATGCGTGCGTGCATGCGTTCATGTGCATGCGTTCATGTGTATGTGTATGTGTGAGAGAGTGTGATTGAGAGAGTGAGTGTGTGTGTGTGTGTGTAAAGGATTGTGTGTTAGAGAGTGAGACAGTGGGAGAGTTGATGTGTTAGTGTGTGTGTGTGTGTGTGTGTGTGTGTGTGTGAGCGCGCGTATGTGTGTGAGTGTGTGTATATGAAAGAATACAGAGTGAGAGAGAGAGAGAGAGAGAGAGAGAGAGAGAGAGAGAGAGAGAGAGAGAGAGAGAGAGCTGAGCAGATGCATGTCATGTAACACGCATATTATGTAACACGCGAATCCATATGTTTGTGTATTCTCATCTGTCATATTATCAGTTAAATACCATTTGATTTTATCATGCACTAGCTGACCCGGCCCGGCTTCGCCCAGACTCTGGTGGGGAGCATCTCATTTAATTCATATAAGTAGTCATATAAGTTCTCGTTCCCGTTACCGACTATCTGTCTGTCTGTCTGTCTGTCTGTCTGTCTATCTGTCTGTCTGTCTGTCTGTCTGTCTGTCTGTCTGACCCGGCCCGTCTTCGCCCAGACCCTGATGGGGAGCATCTCATTTAATTCATATAAGTAGTCATATAAGTTCCCGTTCCGACTATCTATCTGTCTGTCTGTCTGACCCGGCCCGGCATCGCCCAACTCCTGGTGGGGAGCATCTCATTTAATTCATATAAGTAGTCATATAAGTTCCCGTTCCCGACTGTCTGTCTGTCTGTCTGTCTGTCTGTCTGTCTGTCTGTCTGTCTGTCTGTCTGTCTGTCTGTCTGTCTGTCTATCTATCTATCTGTCTGTCTGTCTGACCCGGCCCAGCCCATGGTGGAGAGCATCTCATTTAAATTATATAAGTAGTCATATAAGATCCCGTTCCCGACTATCTGTCTGACTGTCTGTCTGTCTTGGGTAAATGTAGGAGGGAGGAGGAAGAGGGAGGTGGAGGAGGGAAGAGGAGGGAGGAGGAGGGAGGAGACAGGAGGAGTAGGGAGGAATAGGAGGGAGGAGGAGGGATTAGGAGGAGGAGGGAGGAGTAGGGTGGAGGAGGAGGCGAGGAGGAGGGAGGAGGAAGAGGGAGGAGGAGGGAGAAGGAGGGAGGAGGAGAACGCAGGAGGAGAAGGGAGCAGGAGGAGGAGAGGGAGGAGGAGGTAGAGGGAGGAGGAGGGAGGAGGAGGAGAGAGTAGGAGGAGGGAGGAGGCGGAGGGAGAAGGAAGAGGGAGGGGGAAGAGGGAGAAGGAGGAGGGAGAAGGAGGAGAAGGAAGGGGAGGAGGAGGAAGGGAAGAGGAGGAGGGGAGGAGGAGTAGGGAGGAGGAGGAATGTGAAGGGAGGAGGAGGGAGGAGGTAGAGGGAGTAGGAGGAGGAGGGAGGCGGAGAGAGGAGGAGGGAGGAGGAGGAAGAGGGAGGAGGAGGAGGAGGAGGGAGGAGGAGGAGGGAGGAGGCGGAGAGGGAGGAGGAGGAGAAGGAGGAGGGGGAGGAGGGAGGAGGAGGGAGGAAGAAGGAGGAGGAGTGATGAGGAGGAGGGAGGAGGAGGGAGGAGGAGCGAGGAGGAGGGAGGAGGAGGGATGAGGAGGAGTGAGGAGGAGGAAGAGGGAGGAGGAGGAATGTGAAGGGAGGAGGTGGGAGGAGGTAGAGGGAGGAGGAGGAGGGAGGAGGAGGAGTGAGGAGGAGGAGAGGGAGGAGGAGGAAGGAGGAGGGGGAGGAGGGAGGAGGAGGAGGGAGGAGGCGGAGGGAGAAGGAAGAGGGAGGAGGAAGAGGGAGAAGGAGGAGGGAGAAGGAGGAGAAGGAAGGGGAGGAGGAGAAGGGAAGAGGAGGAGGGGAGGAGGAGTAGGGAGGAGGAGGAATGTGAAGGGAGGAGGAGGGAGGAGGTAGAGGGAGTAGGAGGAGGAGGGAGGCGGAGAGAGGAGGAGGGAGGAGGAGGAATGTGAAGGGAGGAGGGGGGAGGAGGTAGAGGGAGGAGGAGGGAGGAGGAGGAGGTTAGAGGGAGGAGGAGGGTGGAGGAGGGAGGAGGAGGAGGGAGGAGGCGGAGAGGGAGGAGGAGTAAGGAGGAGGGGGAGGAGGGAGGAGGAGGAGGAAGAAGGAGGAGGAGGAGTGATGAGGGGAGGGAGGAGGAGGGAGGAGGAGCGCGGAGGGAGGGAGGAGGAGGATGAGGAGGAGTGAGGAGGAGGAAGAGGGAGGAGGAGGAATGTGAAGGGAGGAGGAGAGAGGAGGTAGAGGGAGGAGGAGGGAGGAGGAGGAGTGAGGAGGAGGAGAGGGAGGAGGAGGAAGGAGGAGGGGGCGAGGGAGGAGGAGGAGGAGGAGGAGGAAGAAGGAGGAGGAGGGAGAAGGAGGGATGAGGAGGAGGAGGGAGGAGGAGGAAGAGGGAGGAGGAGGAATGTGAAGGGAGGAGGAGGTAGAGGGAGGAGGAGGGAGGAGGAGAAGGGAGGAGGAGGGATGAGGAGGAGGGAGGAGGAGGAAGAGGGAGGAGGAGGAATGTGAAGGAGGAGGAGGGAGGAGGTAGAGGGAGGAGGAGGAGTGAGGAGGAGGAGAGGAGGAGGAGGAAGGAGGAGGGGGAGGAGGGAGGAGGAGGAGGGAGGAAGAGGAGGAGGAGGAGAAGGAGGGATAGGGAGGAGGGGGAGGGAAGAGGAAGAGGGTAGGAGGAAGAGTGGAGAGGAGGAGGGAGGAGGTAGAGGAGGAGGAGGAGGGAGGAAAAGGGAGGAGGAGGAGGAGAGAGGAGGAGGAGGGAGGAGGTAGGAGGAGGAGGAAGAGGGAGGAGGAGGGAAGGAGGAGGAAGGAGGAGGAAGAAGGAGGAGGAAGAGGGAGGAGGATGGAGGAGGGAGAGGAGGAAGAGGGAGGAGGAGAAGGAGGAGGAAGAGGAAGGAGGAGGAAGAGGGAGGAGGAGGAAGAGGGAGGAGGAGGATGGAGGACGGAGAGGGAGGAGGGGAAGAGGAAGAGGGTAGGAGGAGGAGAGGAGAGGAGGAGAAGAAGGGAGAAGTAGGGATGAGGAGAAGGTGGAGGAGGAGGAGGAGGGGAGAGGAGGAGAGAGGAGGCAGAGGGAGAAGAAGGAAGGAGGAGGAGTAAGGAGGGAGAGGAAGGAGGAGAATGAGGAGGGGAGGAAGGAAAGGGAGGTGGAAGAGGAGGAGGAGGGAGGAGGAAAGAGATAGGGGGAGGAGGAGGTAGAGGGAGGAGGAGGAGGAAGGAAAGGAGGAGGAAGAGGAGGAGAAGGGAGGAGAAGGGTGGAGGGAGGAGGAGGAGGGAGGAGGTAGGAGGAGGAAGAGGCGAAGAGGGAGAAGAAGGGAGAAGGAGGAGGGAGGATGATGAGGGAGAAGGAGGCAGGAGGAGGAGGAGGGAGGCAGGAGGAGGAGGGATGAGGAGGGAGAGGGAGGAGGAGGGAAGATGAGGGAGGAGGGGGGAGGAGGCGGAGGGAGTAGGAGGGAGGAGGATGGAGGAGGAGGGGAGAGGAAGAGGGAGAAGGAAGAGGGAGAAGGAGGAGGGAGGAGGGAGAGGGATGAGAGGGAGGAGGAAGAGGAGAAAGGTGGAGGGAGGAGGTAGAGGGAGGAGAAGAGAGGGGAGAGAGTTCGCCATTCCGAATTCATACTCGTCTAGTTCTTCCCTTCTACACGACTGTAGATAACTTCCTTACACATAAAAGATGAATGTTATTGATATTGCCGTGGCATGGAGGAATATCAGCAGCAGAGTTGATTAAAAAAACAAAGACTGAGATCTACAGAGAGCCATGAACGCCTACGCCAGCCGGCACGGCACTTGATGATGTTGATTGCCGTGTGACGATTCTGTGTAGTCACGTCATTTTCTTCCCTTTCCCTAGCGTTTTGGTTCGGGGATTCTTTCATCATCATCATCATATATTTACGTACGTATTTTGGGAGGGGGAGGAGGGAGGAGGAGGAAGAAGAAAAAAAAACTGTGACAGTTGACAGCTCTGAATGAAAGGAAGGGCGTGTAGAAAATTTCATCTCACTCGGATGGGCCGTTCGCGAACAAATAAAGGACATACATATTTACATACATACATATATACATACACATATCATACACTTTTTTTTAGATATAGACTAGCAGACCCGGCCCGGCTTTGCCCAGTTCCTGGTGGGGAGCATCTCATTTTAATTATATAAGTAGTCAATAACTCCGTTCCGACTGTCTGTCTGTCTTTTTGTCGTTGTCTTCGTCTGTCAGTCTGACCCTGCCCCGGGATCGCCCAGATCTGATGTGGAGCATTATTGAATTTATATAAGTAGTCATTTTAAGCTCCCGTTCCGTTCCGAATCTGTTGTCTATCTGTCTGTTTTCTGTCTGTCGACCCGGCCCCGGGTTTGCCCCGCCCCTGATGGGGAGCATCTCATTAATTCATATAAGTCCCCTTCTCGACTATATGTTGTTGTTGTCTGTCTGTCTGTCGTCTGCTGTCTGTCTGTCTGTCTGTCTGTCTGTTGTCTGTCTGTCTGTCTGTCAGTTTTAAACATTTATTGGTTTCGGTTAGAACACCCTAGAAAAAGAAGACCAACTACAAAAAGCATTAGAAAGAGCACTGAAAGATCTTTACATATTCCCCCAACAATTAATTGGGTAAATGGAGCGACGGCAGCGCAGCAGAAGAAGAAGAAGAGAGGAGTAGGAGGAGGGAGGAGGAAGAGGGTGCAGGAGGGAGGAGGAGGAGGGGGGAAGAGATAGGCGGGGGGGAGGGGGAGGAGGGG
>JACEFZ010026273.1:0-77739 GCA_014155875.1 Cepaea nemoralis
ATAAGTGATGTTGAATGAAAGAATGTATGAGAGGAAATAGAGAAGAAGGGCAGAATGTCAGACGGGCCTGCGTGCCCAATTCTTAACCCTTTGAAAATAAAGACTTATTATTATTATTATTATTATTATTATTCCCCCGATGTGTCTCCACCTTGCCGTGGTGGGGGAGCTTGCGTGTCCCATCGACCCCATGTGCTTGCCGATGGATGAAAACTACATATCGGACGGCTCGTGGGATAGGGACCAGACTAAGAGAGACACAACCTGCTCTCTGCAGGTAAGACTGAGGATAGCAGTCAAAATCAGGCAAACGATCTCTAAAATCTCAGTCCGGACATAACCTCTAAGGCTCCCATCCGAGGTGTATGGCTGAACGTCTCTAAGCCATAAACTCTCGGAAGTGAGAGCCTGGCCGACACAAACCTACATCAAAATTGTGATGATGTGCTGAGAACGCTACATGCTCGGGGCAGATTCGTTCGATGGCTCTTAGCTGGGGGTTATGAGGTATCCCCGGATGAAAGGGCCTGACCGTTACTCGCCCACAGACGCACGGAGGTAAGGTGCTGAGCCGGCAGCACATGTAGCCTACCTCGTGAGCGAGTACAAAAGGTGGAAAAACACCTCGGTCGCACGTCTCGCAGACGTCCGATAGTCTGTAACCACACTCATGGAGTGAGTGTAGTCAAAGGTGGAAAATTGTCTCGTTGACACGAAATGGAACGCCTGTCTTGCGAATCCATTACGTGGCAGCCCGAAGCGAAAGCTTGCTGTGTGGAAGCCGAAACAAGAGTCTCGAAACCCGAGGAAGGCTAACCTCATTAAAATATGCCCGCCGGAAGTGTCGTCCTACGGGTGGCAAACTAAACATTGACACTACGCAATTACGTCCGAGTGAAATGTCTCGTCCGAATGTCTGTCGTGTCTGGAACAGCTCTGACGGGCGCAACGACAAGCACATGTCCGAAAACTCGCTGAGTGGATGCCCTCTGCAAACCTGTCTGGTTTGTGCGGGAATGGCCCGGGGCAAACGAAATGACCAATATATTGAAGTGAGGATTTAAAGCAGCCATGAGCAGGACGTGACAATTTCCCTCGGTGAGCCCAGATCCAGGGCGTTATGTGTCGGCCCTGCAACTATGGAAGCAACCTTGGATGGCGGAAAATGCTATGGACTGTCCCTGCCTTCCTTTGAGGGATGACCGTTGTCTTCGACCGTTCCAACTTGGCCAGCATGGTTGTAGATGGCACCACAAAAGTGAGAGTCTCCCAAGAATGCTACCTGGTCAAAAAAGCACGCTATTGTCGGATGTGTTGGCCTACGGGTTTTGGCCCAAGGGCGCATAACAGACACACCGCAATCACATCTGAAAAGACACTCCGGATGAACGAAAAGAAGAAGAAGAAGACCTCAAACTCCACGCTTCTTTCGCCCACGCGTATCCATTCTCTATGCTGCAGAGCCATACATACAGAGTTAAACGCCCATGTGTTACCGGGACCATAAGGGAGGCAAAGAATAGTAGCACACAAGCCTGCCAAACATGTCGTAAGAGGCGACAAAGGTAGGGGGAGAAGTGTGGGGCTTAGATCCTCAATCTGTAGACCAGTGTTTCCCAACCTTTTTGTGCTATGCCCCACCTAAGCTTTTCTAAACTTCTTATGCCCCCCCCCCCCCCCCCCACCCAACCTAATATATACATTATTTTTAATATTCAAAAATTGAAATGTTCACTAAAGAAACTTGAATGATAGGTTTTAGGAAGAAATCAATAGGAAATTATTGAGCAAACACAGTAAGTAAATTTTCAAAACATATAATGGAGAACTGAAATTCAAGTACAAAATAATTTTAATGAAAGATTTTTCTATATTATTTTAATTATTAGTAATTATTTATTATTTAAATTTAGTGAGGTCCTTGCGCTTGATGCTTGCTGCAAAGAGATTTTATGTCAGGTTCCAATTTAGTTAACTTCAGTCTCAAGTCTGCCCGTTTTGTTATATCCAGCCGATTTCTTCCATTTTCGAATTGCCCCCCCCCTCCCTTAACAATCGAATTGCCCCCCTGTGGGGCGTGGGCCCCACGTTGGGAAACACTGCTGTAGACACACTTTAGCTGTAACATCCATCCTTCTATGAATAAGTCAAATGAAGAAGAAAGAAAAAAACAAGAGAAAAGAACCAAGCCAACCGAGAGAAGACGAGTTTTGGAGAGACATAAACCGACATCACAACAATCGGGATATGCAAATAGGCGCTCTGTTCCCACCTTGACCAAGAGGTCAGGGGGCTCTTCTAGAAGAAGTATGGCACGATGCTGGGAAAGCATGAGTGCGGATCGCAGACAAACAGAAGTCTAGACAGAAATGATTAAATAAGGGAAGGGCACGGACACGGGGAAGTGGATATTGGTGCTACAGAGGTACGTACTGGGGAAGACGACATTAGTACTACAGAGGTGCGTACGGGGAAAGAGGATATTAGTGCTACAGAGGTATGTACGGGGGAAGAAGACATTAGTACTACAGAGGTGCGTACGGGGAAAGAGGATATTAGTGCTACAGAGGTATGTACGGGGGAAGAAGACATTAGTACTACAGAGGTGCGTACGGGGAAAGAGGATATTAGTGCTATAGAGGTATGTACGGGGGAAGAAGACATTAGTACTACAGAGGTGCGTACGGGGAAAGAGGATATTAGTGCTACAGAGGTATGTACGGGGGAAGAAGACATTAGTGCTACAGAGGTGCGTACGGGGAAAGAGGATATTAGTGCTACAGAGGTATGTACGGTGGAAGAAGACATTAGTACTACAGAGGTGCGTACGGGGAAAGAGGATATTAGTGCTACAGAGGTATGTACGGGGGAAGAAGACATTAGTGCTACAGAGGTGCGTACGGGGAAAGAGGATATTAGTGCTACAGAGGTATGTACGGAGGAAGAAGACATTAGTACTACAGAGGTGCGTACGGGGAAAGAGGATATTAGTGCTACAGAGGTATGTACGGGGGAAGAAGACATTAGTGCTACAGAGGTGCGTACGGGGAAAGAGGATATTAGTGCTACAGAGGTATGTACGGGGGAAGAAGACATTAGTGCTACAGAGGTGCATACGGGGAAAGAGGATATTAGTGCTACAGAGGTATGTACGGGGGAAGAAGACATTAGTACTACAGAGGTGCATACAGGGAAAGAGGATATTAGTGCTACAGAGGTACGTACGGGTGAAGAAGACATTAGTGCTACAGAGGTGCATACTGGGGAAGACGACATTAGTGCTACAGAGGTGCGTACGGGGAAAGAGGATATTAGTGCTACAGAGGTATGTATGGGGTAAGAAGACATTAGTGCTACAGAGGTGCGTACTGGGGAAGACGACATTAGTACTACAGAGGTGCGTACGGGGAAAGAGGATATTAGTGCTACAGAGGTATGTATGGGGGAAGAAGACATTAGTGCTACAGAGGTACGTACTGGGGAAGACGACATTAGTACTACAGGTGTGCATACGGGGAAAGAGGATATTAGTGCTACAGAGGTATGTACGGGGGAAGAAGACATTAGTGCTACAGAGGTGCGTACGGGGAAAGAGGTCATTAGTGCTACAGAGGTATGCACGGGGGAAGAAGACATTAGTGCTACAGAGGTATGTACGGGGGAAGAAGACAGTGCTACAGAGGTATGTACGGGGAAGAAGACATTAGTGCTACAGAGGTATGTACGGGGAAGAAGACATTAGTGCTACAGAGGTATGTACGGGGGAAGAAGACAGTGCTACAGAGGTATGCACGGGGGAAGAAGACATTAGTGCTACAGAGGTATGCACGGGGGAAGAAGACATTAGTGCTACAGAGGTATGTACGGGGGAAGAAGACAGTGCTACAGAGGTATGTACGGGGGAAGAAGACATTAGTGCTACAGAGGTATGTACGGTGGAAGAAGACATTAGTGCTACAGAGGTATGTACGGGGGAAGAAGACAGTGCTACAGAGGTATGCACGGGGGAAGAAGACATTAGTGCTACAGAGGTAATACGGGGGAAGAAGACAGTGCTACAGAGGTATGCACGGGGGAAGAAGACATTAGTGCTACAGAGGTACTACGGGGGAAGAAGAACTTAGTGCAACAGAGGTATGTACGGGGGAAGAAGACATTAGTGCTACAGAGGTACTACGGGGGAAGAAGACATTAGTGCTACAGAGGTATGTACGGGGGAAGAAGACATTAATGCTACAGAGGTACTACGGGGGAAGAAGACATTAGTGCTACAGAGGTATGTACGGGGGAAGAAGACATTAGTGCTACAGAGGTATGTACAGGGGAAGAAGACATTAGTGCTACAGAGGTGCGTACGAGGGAAGAAGACAGTGCTACAGAGGTGCGTACGAGGGAAGAAGACAGTGCTACAGAGGTATGCACGGGGGAAGAAGACATTAGTGCTACAGAGGTGTGTACGGGGGAAGAAGACATTAGTGCTACAGAGGTGCGTACGGGGGAAGAAGGCATTAGTACTACAGAGGTGCGTACGGGGAAAGAGGATATTAGTGCTACAGAGGTACGTACGGGGGAAGAAGACATTAGTACTACAGAGGTGCGTACGGGGAAAGAGGATATTAGTGCTACAGAGGTATGCACGGGGGAAGAAGACATTAGTGCTACAGAGGTACTACGGGGGAAGAAGACATTAGTGCTACAGAGGTATGCACGGGGGAAGAAGACATTAGTGCTACAGAGGTATGTACGGGGGAAGAAGACATTAGTGCTACAGAGGTATGTACGGGGGAAGAAGACATTAGTGCTACAGAGGTGCGTACGAGGGAAGAAGACAGTGCTACAGAGGTATGCACGGGGGAAGAAGACATTAGTGCTACAGATGTACGTACGGGCTAGAGAGGTACGTACGGAGGAAGAAGGGGTATAGCGAACATTTCCACGAAAGAACTGGTTACATAACAAAAGTTATACTTACAACACCTAGGATTAGTTGATCTCGAGCTGGGATGGTCAGGTGTGATACGTCGCTTCAAACATATTCTTGCTAATGTATAAACTTTATCTCGCGAAATGTTTTATTTAGTTTCTGGCGAGTACAGAAAGGTTTCGAGTAGCCTCGGGGGGGAGGGGGGGGGGGGATAATTAATGAGCGGTCATGTAGCCGTTAATGCAGTTTAATGTTAATGGATTGGGAAATACGGACCAATCTTGTTAACAGTTCTGTAATCTGTAATCACGCAACGCTCACAATTGTTTACTAATATTTTATTAAATAGGAAGGAAAGAGAGGGAGAGTACCAGTCGCACCATCATTATAAACATATACTGTTTGTGTATAGGGTATGTGTGGAGGGTATATGTGCATGTGTGTTTCTGTGAGTTTGTGTACAGGCAACGTTGACTAATGTTATTCAGTCATGATACAATAAATTACATACGAAATTCCGGTGACGTTCTTAACACCTTCATCAGGCAAGGGATGCAAACAACTAAACATAATACCATTTGTAGCATATTTGTCGTGAGTCAGACGTTGTCCTCGTAGCGTTGTATGTACGAGGAGTTTATTCTACTTTCATGTCGTTGTTTTAGCGGGACATTACTGTGTATGACGTGTTTAGTATCCCGCTTCTCATGTGATATCCTGCAGAGCAATGCGACAACAGGTGTAATATTCCGCACAACACTTGTCATATCCCACACGTCATGTATCCCGAGCGTCGTGTGGGTCCTGCACGTTGTGTTAAGATATCCCACGCGTCGTATATTATATCCTACTCGTCGTGTAACATTCCCTGTGGGTCGTGTATTATACCCCATGGGTCGTGTATAATATCCCATGCGTGATGTATGATACCGCACACGCCATGTATGATATCCAACGCGTCCTGTGTGATACCCAGCAATTTTCAGCTGCCGTTGATATCTTGGCAAGAATACGCTCAGTAGTTTGTCAATGTTTTCTGAGCGACCAGCTCACATACCCCAGTAGTAACCAACGCGACGCTTTCCGCTACCGAATCTCGCGCAGTTGCATTACCCACGTGAATATACGGGATTACGGAGAAAGTCGTTAACCTCTTCGCAAGACACAAGTAATGTGACATTACTAATATATATTTCTGTTCTACTCTAAGTGCCAATCATTATCTATAATTGCTACTTTGAAAGAGTCAGCGGTTTTCCAAACCATCTTTGTGCAACACGTCAACAGTTTCGTGGTTTCATGCTCGATGATATTAGACCATTAAACTTCCGGTGAGCTAAAGGCGGGGTAGCCAGTTGGACTTGAACGTTGCCTTCTAAGTTCAGAAAACAATAGAAAACTAGTGAAAGTAACACTGCCTAAGCAATCAACCTAGGGTTGGGGTTGATCGCCACGTCCTGAATTGGATATGCAGCTTTGTAACTATTGAACGCACTGGGTGGATGAGCGAGCTCTCAACATCGCCAGTTAAGAGGCTCTCCCCTCAACTCTCACAGAACTTCGTAACCCAGGAAATGGAAATCTCTACCAGAAGGAGCCGGTAATTGTGGAAAAGGACTGGTGAACGCAGTTCGCAATTCCTCTCACTGCTGGAAGTTTGGAAGAAGACCACCTTGCTCTATTTTTAACAATGGTATGAGCGTCGGTGGTTCAGAAAGCAATGGCAATCTACTAAACGTACACATGACTGGTGAATCAAACAGTCAAAACATTGTTGGGGTTCACGTGACGTCATGTAAAGGACATGAAACTAACTTTTAACCACAAGGTACCAACAAGTCATAGGTGGGAACATTTGACTACAGTTATTTGGGTTAGTCAGTTCGAATTCTGGTTTTCAGAAACCAAATTCCAAATTCCAATGTTCGGTGAGGGGGGAGGGGTAAACCACTGAACTTCTCGAGCTCACTTCCTCAAAAAATGTCAAGACAGGTAGCTGAGGGCGACAGGCCAATCTAAGTTCGTTGTAGTGAGCGATTGAAAGAGGATGACACATGTAATTACTTTAATCTTGTTTCGAATCCGTCAACATAAAACTGGATTACAGGATTACCACCGCCACCGGCTAACTAAAGCCTTGCTATACGCGAGACAAATTGTGTATATAATGAACACTTAATTGAAGGCAAGTACCATATCTGATCACCACTTTCAACCGTCACTTTCATCAAACCAAGTGTCGGTGAGTATAATCGTTGTTACTTGTTGTAGATGTCGCCATGCTTCTCTTGAACTCCATGGTTGGGAAGGCAGCACGACAATCTGTCATTCTGAACATTTATAGTTCCCTCGCCTATGATTTGTCGCAGGGGCTTCATTTCAGATGATTCTGGGTGTTTGCCATTATAACAGAATGATAAAACAGAGAACTCTCATTTGCAAAATCAGAAGCAGAACTACATACAGTTATATATAAATAGTCTAAACGAAGTGTGTAAGGAACATAGTATGAAAATCAGCATCGGTAAAACAGAAGTAACGAGTATAACCTAAACGTACACTCCCTGAAACTAGTAAAGAATTTCAAAAAAACTTAGTAAGTATATCATAACATGGCAATTCAGAAGACGAGATAGATACAATATTAAAGAACAAACACGTTATCAGTATATATAAAGGGCGTTCATTTGAAATCCGTTCGTGCCGCACCATGCGTAATTGCGTACGTTGAACATGATCATGTCATAGTAATGTGATAAGTACCGACCAATGAATAAAAGAGGACGTGCTTATCGTCCCATGATGCATAGGTTCTGTTTCTGACCGTTGAGAAAATGGCCGGGTTGATCCAAAGAAGCTCAAAGAGCGGTAATTCAGTTTTTTTTCATTTGAAGGATGTCGACCAATGGATATTCATCGAAGAATGCAGGCAGCGTACGGTAACAAATGTGTGTCGAAGACAACAATGACAGACTGAGTACGAATGTTTCGGAAAGGACGTCAGTTCACGAAAGATCTTCGACGGACGGGTCAAGCACATATTGTTGCAACAGAAAAAAAAACCATAGCCAAAATTGATGCAGCAGTACAGATGAACCGTTGTCGAAGCATACGTTCGCTAGCGAAAGAATTCGATGTGTCAATTGGGACCATTCAAAAGGTCGTTCGCAAGAAACTGCAATATCGGAAGGTGTGTTCACAGTGGGTACCACGGATGTTGACCGACCACCAAAAAGAGGAACGCATAGGATGGTGTGTGAACTACTTGCTGCGTTACAGAGTGAAGGGTGATGCATTTCTCTTCCGCATAGTGGCAGGCGATGAATCATGGTGTCACCATTTTGAGCCGAGCAGTAAAAGAGAGACCATGCAATGGAAGCATGCTGGATCACCAAAAGCCACACAATTCAAGTTACAGGTTTCCGCTAGTAAGTTTATGCTGAGCGTATTTTTTTACCATGAAAGGCTATTGTTGGCCGACTTTACAGAACCTGGTGTCAACATCAACTCTACTCACTACTTGCAAACACTAGACAAGCTGCAAAAAAGCCACCAAGAATAAATGACCCGGCATGCTTTCTCGCGGTGTGATTTTGTTGCACGATAATACCCGTCCGCGTATCGCAAAGATTGTGCAATAAGCATTAGCAAGGAAGAAGTGGGAAATTCTGCAACATCCAGCCTGTAGTCCTGATTTGTCACCATGTGATTTTCCTTTGTTCGGACCTCTAAAAAAAACCTCTCAAGGTGCAACGATTTCACACAGATACAGACGTAATGAACGCGGTAAACGCTTGGTTCAGTGAGTAACCACAATCCTTTTTTGCTGACGGCATTCGACGCCTACCTAAGCAATGGGATGCTTGCCTGAATGCCTACGATGACTTCTTCTGACCAACCTATGGTGCATAATTTATTCAAAATGAATGCTTTGTTTAATTCTACTACACCTGTTAATATTTCGTTCATGCTTTTGTAATAAAGCCATTGGAACGGATTTCAAATGAACGTCACTAATACTAACAATGCACTCTACAACACAATCTTTTTACCACATCTGTACCACCAATGCCAAACATGGACAATGACAGGTGGGGGAAAAAGCAGAAAAAATAAGAAAAATTACAACAACGGAAATGAGAGCCACATAAGAAGAATACTCAACGTGTCAAGAAGAGAGAAAATTAGAAATGTTGAAATCTAGACCAAAGTGGGGGTAATTGCACCGCTAGATTTCATTAGAAAGCAGCAAGTGAAATGGTTCGGCCACATAATTGGCTACCAAATGACAGAATACCACAACCAGCAATGATGTACAGACCAAATTGAACCAGAAGTGGTCGACCATGTTATCGATGGAGTCCATGCAAATCTCGATATATGAATTCTATAAACGGACACTCTCCCGCTTTTATGCAGCAAGGTACAAGAGGAACCAGCTGAAATTATAAAGCAGGGATCAATAGACAAGAGAATCGACTTCATTGTACAGGTTTTATCCCACATAGCTGAGTCTCTCTTCGTAAAGCAGCCATCTGCGATGATCTCCGAAAAAATGCACTGCAATTTACTGTTCTCTTCTGTTATTGGTAGAAGAGGAGTGGTGAAGCACTTCTCCGAATGGTTAAGAGTGTCCCCTTCTACAACTAAGAGTAGACTGTACTGTCTTATTCGTCCTCTTGAGTTCCATGCTAAAGTTTAGAAGAGTTCATAAACTTTAGACTTGTCCTATTCTGTCAGCCTATGGAGATATTTGACGTTTTCTAGTGTTGCTCTTTCTGACCTAACAAGATACTGTAAACACTTGTCACTTCACAGCAAATACGATCCGTGCCCATCTTTCCACTCTCGGCAATTCAGCTGCAACCAACAATGTTTATTTCTTTCACATCTGTTCCCACAACTGTCTTTCCACAAGGTCCACCCCATCTAAAGCCACATTGCCCTGCGCATTTCTTCACATGTAACCCCACTCAGCCCTTCCATTAGTTTCCTCACAACTAGTTTCATAATGATCCCTGCATTTATTCCTTCATATCTAGCTTTACATGGTATTTTCCTTAGTGTCTTTACATTTAGATCCACTATGTCTTTCAAACAGTTTCTTCACGTCTAGTTTCACAATTTTCATTCCATTAATTCACCCGGGAAGGTAACCCAGCTAACAAATGCCTGAAGAAGTCGCATGTGTCGGCCGAAAGGTTCAAATATCGCAGCTCTGCTGTAAACAGACACATTGTAATTAGGTCTAAAACAACCTTCCAATCAAACTCAGAAGAAGAAGAGGATTCTATTAATTCCTTCACATTTATTTCCGCATTTGTCCGTCCATTCTCTCCTTCACACCTATTTCCACATTGCCATTGCATAAGTTCCTATACACCTAGTTTCACACAGCTCTTACATCAGTTATCAGTTATCAGTTGGGGTATCTTCATTGCACTCCGGACAGGTCCATAGGTGCTCAGATCCTCCCCCAGCATATGCATCAGCGTCCGGTGGCTAATAGTGCCAGTTCTGTGCTGGTTGACGAGGCACCTCGTTTTCCCGATGTACCTCTCGTGTCTGGCCGTGCCAATTCTTACTCCCAAATCTTTTATCCTGGACAGCGATGTGGATTCACTGACTTCAAAGTCCTCTGTTCTAGATATGTCTTTAAGGGCGTTAATAACATCGGCACGATCTATGGGCTGGCCATCTGCAGGGGGTGCAGAGCCAGCCAGTTTATCAGCTCGTTCATTTCTCTCGACTCCGGCATGTCCCGGGACGAAGATGAAGGTGACTTTACGGACAACAGACTTCCGCAGCGACTCAATCCACTGTCTACGTACAGATCCTGCTTCGATCTTCCGAATCATGCTCATTGAATCACTTAATACACACACGTTGGTATAATGCTGTGATTCCAGCCATATGAAAGCCTGTGTTACAGTCATCACTTCCATCGTCATGCTGTTCGTGGTCATAGGGTGGGCACCATTGGATTCTTGAACGGTTCGGCCCGCTGAACGGGCTGCTTAACAACAGATCCATCAGTATAGAAGAGCACTTCGGGTCTATAGCTTTTACATCAGTTCCTCGACATCAAATCCCAACCTGTAATTCATGTGTTCCCTCACATCTAACTCCACACTTATCTGTTCATTAGCTATTTTACACCCTTTCTCAAATTGCGCTTCCATTAGTTCCTCTACATCTATTCCCAAATAGTCCTCTCATTTATGCACACAGTCCTTCCATTTATTCACATCTAATTCCAAGTTGTCGTTCCATTTTTTCAATTACATCTAGTTCCACGCTGGTATTCTAATAGTTTCTTACCATCTACTGTTAAGTGGCTTGTCTAGTACTAATAACCGTGGCTAGGTTATATTTGAATAACCTCACAATGAAAGATTTCCCGCAATCATTAAATCAATAAATCAATAGTTCAAGAAGTCAGTCCGTCAAATTCCTGAACCATACAATCAACAACTGAGTCTATCAATATCTCAATAAGACATTCAATTATCAACCAATCAGTTATCAGTTATCACTCCATAAGTCAAACAAAGTAAGCCGGGTCAGAGACACAAAAGTAATGTAACGAGGCGGCACATATTTCTATGTTTAGTGACTTCTACCCATCCTCTCTGTCCACAGATCATGTACAAGGCAGTTGTAGTCCTCTTGGCTGTTGCCACTCTTTCCATGAGTGCCCAAGCTTTCGGCGGCTATGGAATTGGTGGTATTGGTGGAATAGGACTCGGATATGGTGGACTCGGATATGGTGGACTCGGATATGGTGGACTCGGATATGGTGGACTCGGATATGGTGGACTCGGATATGGTGGACTCGGATTAGGTAAACTCGGATATGGTGGACTCGGATTAGGTGGTTATGGATATGGACTAGGGGGCATTGGTGGAATAGGAGGCATTGGTGGAATATACGGTAAGTTGGTGGCTTTTATTTATGGCGTAACCATTGTTGATTTATTTATAATAAGGTTTCATGTGTTCATTAGACGTCTGATTGCTATGGATCTTCTTTCTTTCTGTCAACCGATTACGTGAAATTTGGTCTTCAGATTGTATTCAAACACGCTGATTGGACCACAACTGGTGGCATCTTAAGTTGATGTGTACAATGCACATGACGCAGTGCACATTGCACAATACACTGAATATAGTACACAGGGTACATATGGCAGTGTATATATGTCATAGTACACAAGGTAAAGTACACACATGGACCAGTACACACATGAACCAGTACATACATGAACCAGTACACACTGCACACGCATATGCATGCAAAGCACATACACATATTGTATATGGTGCAGTTGTACATCGGAATCTGAGGCTTGTGGGTTAGGGAACGCAATTTCACAATTCCCCGACATACCGAGTCGAGGTGTCGAAATCAACATATTTCTATGTAGGCAACTTAGCGGATCGCTTTGCGTTCATTTCGATGATATAAGAGTCGGTCGCTCAGAAAGCAACGACAAACTACTGAATGTAAGCCTAGTAAACCAACTTTGGGTTAGCGTGGGTGGCATCATACTGAAAGTGACATATGTGTTAAGGTAGTTTACATGGTAGATGTTGGTGTGTGCATATAGCACCCATGGTACCACATGTAAAGTGCATGTGACGCAGTACATGCAGTCACTACAGTGCCCCGCAGCGATAGCGAGGGTCAAGGGGGAGTGGGGACCCAAGCCTTAATAAAATGATCTCAGAGGAAGAGCTGGCTTCCGCTGGGAGCGGGCAGGGGGCTGGATCCGCAAGCCGCGAAAGAAACACGAAGAAGGCAACACGGCAGCAATGATGTTTACTGTCAGGGGCATAGCTAGCGACCATTACAGAGGCAAAGACTGCGGTCAACTGCCGGCGGAAGAAGCTGGCTTTCCCACGGCCAGTTACGGTGTAGTGTCAACATTGATAGATGCGACCGCCGGGTACTCAATGATCGCCCCACACTCCACCGAGGGTGGGATGACCTCTAGGCAGTTACACATAGCGAAGCCGATAAAGGAAAGTCTCGATAAATACGCACGACAGGAGAAAGCTGTCTGGGAATCATGACCCAGACTGGCCCGCCCCATAAGTGTGTCAAGAAGATAAAGGGGCTGAAACGTTCGGGGTGGGGAACTACTTCTGATGATCAGAAGCCTCCTGTCGTGCTTGCTCCACAGCTAGGTTTTAGCACTGATACAAACCGGCTTCCAGCACATTTATGCAGGATTTGACTGGCGCTTGTTAAGTGAAGAGAAAAAGTTGGGATCAGATGTCCATCTCTAATGTCTTTCTTTCCTATTATCTAAAATTGGATGCGCATCAATTGCCTGCATTTATTCATAGCAATGCATTCTCACTGCCTGCCCTTCTTTCCGTAGCACAGTACACACAGCGTCAGGTATATTTCTTTCTTCCTATTTTTGTTTCTTCGTTCTCTTTCTGTTTCTCTCTACTTTTCCTTAAATCTCAGCTTCCTTCTGGTCTTTCCTCATACCCTTTCTGTTCTACGCCTCTTTCTTACTCCTGTCGTTTATATCATATGCCTAGTTTATGTTCTTATTTATATCATAGACATATTTTCTGTCCTTTATGTCCTACGACGATTTTTTACCCTTGTTTCTCCATGACGATGTTCTGTCCATCAAATTCACCTTCCTCTTCCTAGCCTTTTCATAATCCATCTCCCCCCTTCTCCCTCTCTCTCTCTCTCTCTCTCTCTCTCTCTCTCTCTCTCTCTCTCTCTCTCTCTCTCTCTCTCTCTCTCTCTCTCTCTCTCTCTCTCTCTCTCTCTCTCAGATAGATAATATGACAATATTTTATTTTCTAATACTTTTACAACATACACAGCCATTCACAAAACGGTAGAAGTATTGGTAACCGGCCACGTGACTGACAGATACAGTGCCTTTCGTGTGTTCTTTAATACACAAAATGAACTAATGTTAAAGTTTGTGGAGGCCATGTCTATTCAAATAGCAGGACCAATTGTTTGTATGCAAACATACAAGATATTCGGATTACAATTACCGTGGCAGACAATTAAAATCACCGTGAACACATGCGTGCTGTGTATTTCAGCTTGAAGAATTATCTTGCTGCTTTAGTCCATATTATGTGATGTCTGCAGTATGACGAAATGCAGCGTTATATACCAAGCTATAAAATGTGCAAACTATTGTGTGTGTCTTCACTGTTCAAAAATATATTATTTCAATTATTTGTCATTCAATAATATAACAACTGTTTATTGTGCTTCCTCTTTTGTTTCTGCAGGCAAAGGCGGCTTGTATTACTAAACCTGCTCCAGATATAACCGATCCACGGGGACATGTGTGGGGCTATTTCATCTTTGGTTGACATCACGTCCGGAAGTTATCTCGCCGAGTACTAGAACAGCCAAGACAAACATGGCTCGATGTTGATTTGATAAATAAACCTACCACATGTCAATTCATACTTTGTTTTGTTTTTATATCGCAGATTCTGTTGTTACCGGCGTCTTCTAATCCCCGCTGTTCTATTGAAGCCAATAAAAGAAAAAATGATTGGAAGCGGCAGTCACTTAAAAAAAAAAGCAGCAGTTTCACACATATTACTGCATAATGCAAAACCAGCTAGTTCATCAACCAGTCGGCCGCCATTTTCCTGAACATGACGTTCACAATACAACCAATCGCGGACAGACGTAAAAACATTCCACACGAAATACACAGCCCAATTTCGCTCCACACACTTAACTCAGAAGCTGGGCGACGGAGCAGTGTAATACCAGTCAAACATTAGTGAAATGCGTAGGCAAACTGTAGATTGAAAAATAAAAATACTCCTGAGGTCTTAGCTTAACAACCTATCCGCAAAATATCTGCTACACGATGACGTTTTCTGTAAGTTATTGTTAATGTTTCGGCCCCTAGTTTCAGCACTCTACAATGAATAAACCAAGCACAAAACAACTTTTTCAACCAGCCTGATTCTTCAGTGTCACAATCTGACAATATGGGTTGAAGTAACATAGGGACGATGTAAGTTAAAATAGCAAACGTACAACGTGGGTATGGCACATTGCAATGAAGTAACAGCAGGGCAATGTCGGTTTAAGTAGCAATTGTACAGTGTGGGTTAAACTAACCAACATATGGGTTAAAGTAAACATTCCAAAATGGATCATGATAAGTTACCATTATTGTTTGTATCTTCAAAATCTACAGTAGGAGCAGCAACACCTTCGCCTGCCTCATTCTCACAACTTTTCTTACAATACCCTTTGGCTATATCTATAATTAGTTTCCTTATTATTGCTTAATTATAAAACAGTTGCCTTGATAAGTCACGTAAACAAAATTTTATTTATGATAAGCACGGAAAGACATAAGACGAATTAGAGGCACATGCAACATTTTATATTAAGGCAGAGAAAAAGTACAGAGTTCTATATAGATCTTTATTCTTGCTGTAGCTGCGTATAGTCTATGCCGTGTGGCGTTGATGATCATGTCTGTCCACAACCTTTTATCATGTGCACGGTGAATCATGTCCGATACCGATGCTCCTCCATGCCACCATGTTACACTGTCCTGCAGCTTCTCTCTTGCTCTTCCCCTGCCCATCCCCCTCCAGGTTTCCAGTTGTGACGACATATTCCAGCTTCCGTGAAGTACCCTATGAATGTGGACTGTCTTCATCAGATGCGAGAAAGCAGTTCTCTTTTAAAGTTAATTTCTTCCAAGCAATTCAAAACTTTTAGGATTGGAGCAGAAAGAACAACAAATGTCAGAATACTAACAATGTGCGTATGTCCCGTGGCAACCTCATCATGTCGCAGATATTTTGCAGACCCTCGCCTTTACTGCGACTCACCAAAAAGTGTCTTAGTCTCCTGTCATTGCTCATGCGTAAGGCATCTGAAGTGTCATGTGTCCATTTTCGTGCTTGTCTATCTTTGCCTCTTCTTTCAGAAACCATGACTTCCATCATTTTTCCTTCCAAGGCAATACGACCACTAAACATGGATACTGAACACATCTGCTCAACAGCACATGAATGCCTTTGAATATAAATGTTAGTGAAAGGTATTAAATATTCCCAGAACGAACATCAGAAGCAATCAATCACGATCAATGTGAAGCACCACTAATACTGAAAACTGAAGTTGAAGATGGTATACAACACAGGAGAACAGGTATATCCCCGGGTCCAGATAACACCATGTCAACGAAACTAAAGCTGTTAGTGAATTTGGTACAGAAGTGATACAACTGATGAATGTATCTAACAGTGGATGTATACTATATCATATCTTCAAATCTAGTGTTTAATGACTTATGTGACTAAACTACTAGTGAGAATTATAATGAGAAGAATAAGACATCAAATAAGAGCAGTAATTGGAGATGATTAGTATGGATTTGTGTAAGGTGAAGGCCAAATACACCTTCGAATACTTAACAGAAGAATGATTGAAATTAATCAAGATATTTATTTATGCTTCAACAACTACACTTAGGCATTTGATTATGTGAAACACGAAGAATATTAGAATTTTGCAAATTTTACACATTGATTGTAAGTATTTCAGAATAATTAAGGATATGTATTAACAAGAAAGAGCAGCTATGAGGTTCTTCTTCTTCTTCAGCTTTCCGAGCCATTGAGGTTCTTTGCTGCAAATACAATCCGTCTCCATTCGTCTCTCTGGTGGACCTTCTCTTGCCAGTCGTTGTTTCCAAGTGCTTGTAGGTCTGTACATGTATTATCTCTCCACCGTCTTCTTGGTCTACCTCGGGGTCTACGGTCATTTATTTCCTGAGTGTAAGCGAGTTTTGTTTCCCTATTATCTTCCATTCTTTCTATATGCCCCAGCCATTGTAGTCTATTAGCCTTCATGATACCAGTGATTAGCGGGGACTTAAACAGATCATAAATGTCTTTGTTACTTCTTCTTTTCCACTCTCCACTTTGTGTATCCCTAATGGGTCCAAAGATGCGTCTTAAAATTTTGTTCTCAAAGGTTTGTAACAAAGCTTCGTCTCCTTTCGTTGTACTCCAGGTTTCAGAGCCATACAGCACAACTGGTCTGATCAGTGTTTTGTATATTGTGATTTTGGTGTTACGAGATAGCGCCTTTGATTTTAGTAGATGTTGTAGTGCATAGTATATCTTATTTCCAGAGTTGATTCTAGTTTGTATTTCTTCCTTTATGATGTTGGAGCAGTTGAAGATTGTACCCAGGTATTTGTATGTTTCCGTTCTTTTAATGGTCATATTATCTATTTATATGTGGCCAGAGTTTTTAGCCATTCCGTCTCTTGAAATTACCTTATATTCTGTCTTATCTTGGTTGATAACCAACCCCATCTGTTGGGCTTTTTCCTTTAAGTGAGTCAATATTTCCAATGTCTTTTGTTCACTTTGCCCTATAATATCTATATCATCTGCATAACCAAGCAGCTTGGATGTTCCTCCAATATCACATTCCTCCTTTATCTTCCTTACAACTTTCTCTAGAGCCAGATTGAAGAGTAGCGGCGATAGTGCATCACCCTGTTTCAAGCCAGATGTTATTTGGAAGGGGTCTGATTTCCTGCCTTTATATGTTACTATATTATAAGTATCTTCCATGCATAGTCTGGTCATGTTCATTAACTTCCTTGGTATTGCAAATTCCTGCATAGAATTCCATAGACTATTCCTATGGACACTATCATAAGCCTTTTTAAAATCCACAAAAATGTTATGGAGATCTCTTTTATATTCCCAATGTTTCTCGGCTATGAGGTTAGCCACAAAAATAGAAGATTTTCAACACATTAAACAAGGTAGTAGAAAAGGTTTTTACTATCACGCAATCAGTTCAATTTGTACAGCGAGACAATAGTGAGATCTTCCAGGAATATCAGTTGCGGTTATAATGTAAACAACGTATATTATGACAGAGAAAACTTTCGACAGAGTCAGCAGAGAGATACTCTGGGGAACACTTGAACACTACGGAATAAAAGGTCAGCTACTAGGCTGTGTAAGAGCCATCTACAGACAGAGCAAAAGCGCAGTTAGAACAAGACCTGGACTCACAAAACAGTTCCCAATGACAACTGGAGTTAGCCAAGGATGCATTCTGTCACAATTTCTTTGTGTTATACATATGGATAGCATCACCAAAATAAACAAAAATCAAACAGATGATGAGCAAGTACCTACAGTGAAAAAAACTGCTCTTCGCCGATGACCAATATCTAATGCACAGTAGTAGTGAACAACTGCAGGAACACATACATTTACGCCTGAACAGTTACATAAAACATAATATGAAGATCAACAGTGAAAAGACATAAGTTATGAATGAATGTGAATAGAGAATGTGAATATAACATGAAAGTGGAAACATCAAGAAGCAGAGACTAGAACATTACATACGGCAATAAGAAAGAGGCAAACAGCTTTCTTTAGTTATGTGATGAGAAGAGAGGCATTGGAGAACATCGCGACAGCTGGAAAGATCGAGGTAGACCAAGAGACATGATGCAAGAAGTATTGAAACGGTGGCATGGAGGAATATCATCAGCAGAGGTGATCGAGACAACCAAAGACCGAGATCAGAGGATATTCATAAACGCCTACGCCACCCGGCATGGCACTTGATGATAATGATGGTGATGATGATGATGATGATGATGATGATGATGATGATGATGATGATGATGATGATGATGATGATATAGTGTCAGGTCTTAGTCAGATATGACTGAGCTACCGTATGACAGTAGACGATACTACCTGTTTTCTGTTAGCGCCGAATGTTGAGAAGCGCTTACCAAACTCGACACACCACATTGTGCTAACGACTTCGGGCGGAAGAGCGCAATTGGGAGGGTACAACCTCATCCTGGTGAGAGGAAATGCAACATAAAGACAAAATGTCATGGCAGGGTAGACCAGGCTCTAAGCCTTGGTTGGCAGCTGGTCTATGACAGTTAGAGCATTGTTTTGCTGATCCGGCAGCTTCTGCAGCTTGTCTTGTTCCAGATGTATTGGTGTTACCATTCTTCTGGAGTGAACTAGGCAGGCCGACAGAGGGATCATGCTGCATGGGCAACACAGGGTCTGTATATTTTAGCCCAGGCTTTGTGCTATGGAGAGGCAATAACTCCATCCCTGGTCTTAACCGATCTAGCGAGAGGTAGAAGTTAGGGGTTATAAGTCCTTGTCAATTGGCGTAGACATGGGGCGCCACGGGTTGCTTCTGGTGTCACTGATCAGCTACCGCTCGCCTCAAGCTGGGCAGTTCCCGGCCAAATGGGTGCTGATCCGCCACAGCCTGCCTGCCTCAATGGGTGCTTGGGGCTAAGACAAAATCTGTATCGCAGGCTGCAAAACTAGTGCATCAGAAAAGAAATTTAGAAACCTCAAGGTAATGCTTGCAACTTGGAAAGTAAGAACCATGTGTCCAGGATTTTCCACTGACCTGATGAATATTGACGATGTGAGAAAAACGGCTGTGATTGATGCCGAACTCAGTCGACTTAACATCAAGGATGTTCTCCTGCAGGAGACTCACCTTCGCTGAGGAAGGGTCACTAAGGGAAATCAATTCCACCTTATTTTGGAAGGGTAGCGGGCAGGCGGGGGAAAAAACGCAACATGGTGTGGGCTTTGCAGTGAAGAATTCGCTACTGGGAATGATTGAAATTCCAGCTGGAAGTAATGAACGACTATTATCCCTGCGCTTGGCAACCTCTTCTTGTTTTGCCACCATTATTACTGCATATGCACAGACACTCACTTCCTCTGATGATGTGAAGGATTTATTCTATGAGGAGTTGGACTTTGTAATCAAGGCAGTCCCAAAATCCGACTACATTTATATGCTGGGTGATTTCAATGCTCGTGTGGGCAAGGACTCGAGTTCATGGCCAGTGTGCCTTGGAAAATACAACATCGGTCACATGAATGAAAATGGGCAAAGGCTGTTGGAGCATTGCACCAGAAATGACCTAGGTTTTGCAAACTCCTTTTTTAAAACGAAAGAGCTGCATACGGTCACATGGAAACATCCAAGATCTGGCCATTGGCATCAGTTCGACTTCATCATCATACGGAGACATCATCTGAACCAAACATCTTTAACTCGAAGTTACCACAGTGCTAACTGTTATAAGGATCATTCTTTGGTTGTTGCAAGGGTTAGACTGAAACCAAAGAGAATCTACACAACTAAACACAAATCTAGCCCCAGGATTAATATTATTAACACCCACGATTTTGATAAGTGCTTGGAGTTCTAACAGCAACTTGAAGACGCTTTCACTGATACATCTAAAAATTATCCAGCAAATGAAAAGTAACGTAAACTTAAGGAAACTGTTTATAAAACAGCGGTAGGTGTTTACGGCACTGTGGATCATAAGAGGCAGGACTAGTTTGCGGCAAACAGCCAGATACTGCAGCCCTTGATTGATATAAAGAAGATAGCTCTCTTAGGAAACAAGGAAAGAAAAACGCGTAACACTCTGAGTGAGCTGAAGCAAACTAGGAAGGATGTGCAAAAGGCTGTCAGGTAGTGTGCAAATGACTATTGGATCAAGTTATGTGAGTCCATTCAAAATGCAAATGATATGGGAAACATCAGAAGCAGGTATGAAGGGATAAAGAAAGCTTGTGGTCCAGTGATCAAAAGAAGTGTACCACTGAAATCCTTGACTGGAGAAATCATCACTGATAAGAAACAGAAGATGGATAGATGGGTAGAGTACTATTTGGAGCTTTACTCAAGTGAGACCAAACTAGCGGATGATGCCCTCATCTGGCAAGGTTCCAGGTAAGGATGGGATTCCAATAGAGGTTATCAGGAGTGGTCACTCTACAGATCCACCAGCTAATAGAGCTATTTTGGAGAGAAGGACAAGTCCCACATGATTTCAAAGTCTCAAGCACAATAACACTGTACAAGAACAAGGGTGATCGGAGCTACTGTAACAACTATAGGGGTATCTCACTTCTGTGTGTTGTTGGGAAAGTATTTGCCAGAATTGTTCTGCGCAGACTTCAAGTCCTAGGAGATAAAGTCTACCCAGAATTACAGTGTGGCTTTCGACAGAGCCGGTCTACCATTGACGTGACATTCTCATTGCGACAAATGCAAGAAAACTGCTGTGAACAGAATCAGCCACTGTTTATTGCCTTTATCGACCTCACAAAGGCATTTGATTTTGTCAGTCGTGAAGGTCTGTTCAAGGCACTAAAGAAGATTTGCTGCCCGCCAACTCTTCTGTCCATTGTGGAATCGTTCCACACAGGCATGAAGGGTATAATCAAGTTCTATGGTGCAAATTCAGTAGAGATTGATATCAAGAGTGGAGATAAGCAAGGTTGTGTACTAGCTCCCACCCTCTTTGGAATATACTTTTCACTTCTACTGAAATATGCCTTTCGTTATCAGGATGGTGATGTATACATTCACTCACGCTAAAATGGCGAACTCTACAATGCTCAGAGACTGAAGGCCAAGACCAAAATTAGGAGGGTACTGATCAAAGAGATTCTTTTTGCAGATGATGCTGCAGTTACGACCCACTCTGAGGAAGAACTACAACGTCTACTATTTGCATTCTCCAATGCTTGTTCTGAATTTGGTTTAACAATTAACAAACAGAAGACACAAAGTATGTGACAATGTGCACATTGGGTACCATCAATCTTTATTTACGACACCGAACTGGAGATAGTAGACAATTTTACATATCTAGGATCAGAGGTAAATAGCAAATTATCCCTAGATCAGGAAATCAACATCAGGATTGGTAAGGCAGCAACAACAATGAATACGTTAACAAAAGGAGACTGGGAGAACACGAAGCTTCCACATGCGTGTCTGCGAAGAATACTTGGTATTAAGTGGCAGGACAAAATCACATTTACTAAAGTAATGGAAAGATCAGGTTGTGTGACGGTTTGTTCCATGCTCAGTATTCGTAGACTTAGATGGATAGGACACGTTAGGAGGATGGATGATGGTAGGATACCAAAGGATACCTTGTTTGGTTAATTACAGATTAGCAAGAGATCTCAGTGTCGGCCTCTACTACGATACAATTATGTGTGTAAGCGGGACATGACTGATACAGGCATTGATAATGCACATTGGGAGCAAGTCGCCGCTGAACGTGTTGCATAGATGACAAATATCATAAATGGAATTAAGATAAAGAAGAAAATGATTGCAGATACGTCATACACAGAGCTCGAGACGTAAGATGGTGCATGCTGGTAGAAATGACCATGTGTTCACATGCATCCACAGTGGACTAACATTTATAGCGCAAATTGGCCTTATCAGTCACATTCCTACCGCCCTGGGTTGTAGTTATTATGCCTTTTTGAAGCACAATATCTTCAAGACGGCAAGGTGTCAATAAATGAATATACATAAGTTTCAAATCCTTTGCTTTGACGTCGATATCAAGTCAGCATTTTTAACTGTTTCTAATTTACTAGGCAAGTTCATGTTTAGTTGATTGCCACTGCTTTCTGAAAGACCGACGCTCATACCATTGTTAAAAATTTACACAAGACGTCTTCTTCTAAATCGCCTGCTGCTGATTTCGAAAGCGATATCCATCTGTCAGAGTGTTGAGGGTGTGAATAGAGGACACAGAGAGGACAAGGGACAGAATAGAGTTAAGACAACTGAGATAACGACATATAGGAGATAGATAGGACATCTACAGTATAGCGATAGGCCAGAGACAGGACCTAAGTCAGGACACAGGATAGTCATAAAACAGGACATCTACAGGACAGTAGATGACATGGAAACAGGACTTAGGAAGGGACACTATCGTGTCTTAGACAGGGTAACGGTAGAACCAGACCGAGTGATAGAATGGGACGACAGTTCACGGGACACTGCCCTGAATGGATTAGATGTCAATACACCGACTGACCTCTTCTAGCACGGACAGACTACAGTACAACGAGATTGTTGAGACAGCACGGGGTTCACACAACGGCACGGGGTCGGGCACGACAAGCCCAGCCGTTGAGCTTGAAAACTGTCAGACGTACGACAGTTTCAGAGGAGGACACTTGTGATTCTTGAGAGCAAATGCTTAGTGTTGCGAGAATGCTAGTTTGAGAATAGCGAGTATAGGATTGCGAGACTGATTGTATGCTATTAGAGTATGAAGGGGCGACATGTGTATATTCATGTGAAATTACCGCCTGTATATATCTTGTGATTATATCGGGTTCGTCTGAATTAGATAATCGAAATGCCATACGCGCCATTGATGTTTCTTTGAGTGCGTATGAAGGAGCGGAGTGCCTGTGTGTGAAGAGAGACGTTGACAGGCAGCTAAAACTGGTGTCAGAAGTTTACGATTGAATCCATCGCCTGCTTGTGGTAGTAAGAAAAACTGGTGTCAGAAGTTTACGATTGAATCCATCGCCTGCGTGTGGTAGTAAGTAAAAACTGGTGTCAGAAGTTTACGATTGAATAAATCGTCTGCGTATGGTAGTAAGTAAAACTGGTGTCAGAGAGTGGTCAATCTTACGATTGAAAGAATCTATTGACTACGTGAGTGTGAAACAGCGGTCAAAAGTTGAACGAATTCACCGCCTGCGAGCGAATGTGTGTAACAACTGTGTATAGAAGGAGAATCGCCTTTGGGCATGTAAAGTAACGTAACGGCATTAATAACTGACGTACGAACGAAAGAAAGAGAGTGAGTTTTGACAGAAATTGAGTAGATATTCTCATATTGTAAATTGATATGAAGATGATGTGCATCATGTTTTCAGAGTGACTTTTCAGTTGATGTTCCAAGGCCGGTGAAGACTACAATACATAACTAACACGACAGAAGACAAGACGACCGACAAAATCTACAAACATTATAATACGAATTCCAGTCCTCACCTCTGAAAATTGGACTTGACAGACACATTTTTTCATATTTGTTTTGCTGTTTGATTACGATATTAATTGTTGCTTCTCTACATACCAGAAATGTAATAAGTAGAGACTTAAGTTGAGGCCAACGACCCAGATCTAGACTAAACTTGGGCACTGAAATCATCCGCTGGGGCAGGGTGAAAGAAAAAGAATTCATCCAGAAATCAGATAAGTACCCCATTTTTGACAATATTTTAAAGTGGCATCTTATTTGTTTGTTTTTTTTCCAATTGCTGTAAATCAAATATTATATTATTGTATTGCTTGTTACGCATTGTACTATCACTTGACATTGTAAATTTTGAACATAACCTGTAACAATGTCGACTTTAAAAGAATGCATTGAGGCAGGGACAGATCTAGGGTATAGTAGAGATAGATTAGAACAATTGGCAGAGAGAAAGTACAAAGAACATATTGATAGAATGGCTGCGGTTGAGAGGGAAGAAAGAGATAGAAAAGCAGCGAATGAGAGGGAAGAGAGAGCTCAAGAACGCTTACATAACAAATAGCTAGCAGAGTTAGCTGAGGCCACCAAACTTAAAGAACTAGAGTTAGCTTAGGCCACCAAACTTAAAGAACTAGAGTTAACCGAAGCTACCAAACTTAAAGAGTTAGCAGAAACAAGTAAATTAAAAGAGATTGAGGCCAAACCCAGTTAAAAATGAAAGAACTGGAAGTTGAATCACATGTACACATTGCAACTACAAAGTTGAAAAGTAAGGAAGAGGAAAACAAGTACAATAAGTATAAAGGGATAGTTAAACCATTCTGCAAAGTGACTCCATTTCTGCATGGTCTAAGAATTTCGAGTTCCAATTAAAATACCAGGAAGTTCCGAGAGAACATTGGGCCATGATTTATATGAAAAACCTCTCAGGGGAGCCTTTGAAAGTAATAGAGTCCATCCCACAAGATCTAAGAAATAACTATGATTATATACACCAACGTATCATGCAGCACTTTTTATTAGATGCACCAGGGTATCAGGTGCAGTTTTCCAAACTAAAACCAAAACAAACCAGACGTTCATTGATTACGTCTCTCACGTACAGGACGTATATAATAAGTGGCTGAACGCTGCAAAGATAAACAAGAATTATGAAAAGTTAAGAGATCTAATGATTATGGACAAAATTATTTCATCCATTCCAGAACCTTTTGCAAAATTCTTCAACAATCTGATGTTGAATCATTACAAGAATTAGAAAAGAAAGGGTCAGCGTATTTTTCCTCTGACAGAAACGTATTTAGTTCTATCAGTGATGAAAATAACATAGTGGCAAATACTAAGCCACAGAAACCATTTAAATACAGGGAGAAACAAACATCCAATCCACCACAGTGTCCATACTGTAAATTTTCTCACTTTCAATGTCTGATTTAAACCCGGGGTATGCAGCCCATCTAGACATGATGGTGAAAAAGCAGCAGGGTAAAAGAGAAACGTACCGGCGTGCTGTTAAGTGCTATTTTTGTAAATCTTTCGGGCACTATAGTAAACATTGTGAAGGTCGCAGAAGATTAAGGAGTGTGAATGCTGTGCTCATTGACTTATCGTCAGAAAGCGAGTGTGATGAACAAGAGACGAATGAATGTGAAGAGAATGCGCTAGCAGCAATAGATATCCTTAACTATGATAGATGTCAAACTTGTCATAAGTTCCATGATGATGGTATTTTGAAATGCGGGCATAAAATCCCAATTGCCAATGAAAATGCCAATGCAGTAATATCCGACATGGGAAGATTAACCTTCCACCAGGGGATGGTTAACAATAAACCTTGTCAAATTTTGCTTGATTCCGGGTGTACATTAATTGGTCTAAGAAAGGAGTTTGCCGATACGAAATATTACACTGGCGAGTTTGTGAATTGCCGAACATTTTCAGGCAATGTGGAAAAATACCCACTAGCCACAGCTCGAATCTGTACACCCTTTCTTACAGGCACTTTTAAGTGCACAATCCTGCACGACCCTTGTACGGACCTTATTATAGGGTGCTTACCGGACTTACAATACTGCAAAAGCAAAAAGATTAATGCATGGGAGAAAGAGTATCTGAAAGTAAACCACGAATGAAAGTAACTATCACTAACTGATCAAGAACAGCAACCGAAATGGACAAAGTCAAGGGACGCAACTGTTCAAAACACAACAGAAAAACATGAAAGGTTGCATAACTCAGATAATTGTTATGCACATTATTGTGACGCTATAAACAAAATTGTTAAAAACCAGACTAGAAAACAGACAAAAAGTTGCACTACCAGTATGACAACATCTCAAAACAGCACTGGCAAAAACAGACAGTCAGTATACACAACAGACAACCCAGACACCAGACTCAGAACGAAATTCACATATGCAACAGTCTCGTGCTAGCAGACAACACAATCTGAAACACACAAACAGTAACACAGTGACGTGTGTTGCAAGGGACATAATGAAAATGAGAGAAAGCAGAACAAAAACCTGATGATATGGCGCCTAATCAGTGCCATTGCAATTATATCACTAATGTTACCAAAGGTTATGTGGACAGCATGGTTTGCTTACCAACTTCAACCAACACCAATCATGTGTCTATTCATTATCATACTAATTTGGCTTACAATGTTGAAATAGGCTTTAATGTTCCACCAATCTTGAACAACATGGTGAATGAAAGACAAATTATCATTTCATTGTATTATAAATTAACATCCATAAATGTCATTTGTATGCAAGATATTAGATATAATTTGGACATTAGAAAATTGTTTGGACTCACTGTGAAGCCAACAAAAGTAGAGTTGGCACTGGAAGAAATTGAATTTCTGGGGAATAAGATATCTAAAGGCCACTTAAGTACTGATGATAAGATCGTGACGAAGATTCTAAACCTCACAATGCCAACAACTAAGAAACAAGTGAGAAGTCTACTAGGGCTAGTGAACTATTACAACAAGTTCATACCAAATTTGGCACAAATTACGAGTGTATTTTCAGATTTGTTAAAAACAAATGCAAAGATCAATGTACAAGATGCTACTTTAAATAACGCAATGTCAAAACTAAAGTATTGTTTTAGTAACATCCCTATTTTGAGGTTGCCTAACAAGGACTTAACTTATACCCTCAGAACAGACGCGAGCACTACATCCATATCTGGCGTGCTGTTGCAGGCCTACGACGGGATTTTTCATCCAATTGTTTACGTCAGTCGGAAGGTAACTCCAGCTGAATCTAAGTATGGGATCTCTCAACTAGAAGCCCTTGCAATTGTGTTTAGTATTACACGATTGAATAAGTATCTTGCAGGAACACATTTCGTCGTTGAAACTGACAATTCCCCGTTAACGGTCATCGAGAAGGGACAGCCGAAAAAACAATAGGATCTATCTTGGGCCCCTCATTCTCCAGAACTACTCGTTTTCCGTGAGGCATATCACAGGTTCCAAAAACACTTTAGCCGACTTGCTAACCAGACCTTCAGATTTCGCAGTCGAACGACGCTACATCATCGCCGTCATCTGGAACGACGACATAGTTAGCGGATGTACATAGTTAAATTTGATTAGTGACATTATAGTATATATGACATGTACGAAGCCAACTGATTTTTATATAAGTTGCACTATTAAATAGATTTTCACGTTAGCTAGAGTAGAATACCAATTAGAACAATTAGATAAATCTTTCTAAAACTAAATCACATAAAACTTAGAAAGATACAAACTTATTTAGTTACGGTATTAATTTAAAGTAAACCTTGGTAATTAACACCAGCAGAATAGTATGTTACAAATTTACAGTCCTTTAAGACAGCTTAAACTGATAGTGAAGCTACTTTAATAAATAGTAGTAAAATTCTTTGCACATGCAATAAAGTGCATGAATCCTAAATTACATAGTTATAACTTCCGTACTTTAAATATATAACAACATTTTAATTTAAGGGAGTTAACACATTTCTCCTAGATTTAGTCACTTTAGTTAAATTATCTTTCCTTAGTTAATAACATCATTACATTAAACTACAACAAAGTAATTACAGTTTTCGCCCTTTAGTATTGCCCAGAGCAATTAAACAATCCTGTAAATAGATTGTGTAGTATAACACTTTTGCTATATTCGAGTAAATGTAAACCAGCTCGTTATTGTCTTTAAAACGATCATATTTTATTTCAATATGATAAATATTTTTAATAACGCTTTGTGCAACCAAGAGAGTGAAAGATGGATGAAAGGACGGATGAATGTATTAAAATGAAATGTGTGAATATTGGTGCGCTTTTTGCACACATGTTTTTTTCCCTAATGATTTGTCTTCGTCTTCGGTGTAACACATGTGAGCGTGTAGTGATTTTATATGTGTTAAATTAAATTTACATTGCAAGTATGATGATGTTTTCAAGGATCGCAGTTCGGCAAGTGATCTCAGAAATTAAGCATACGTCTTCATTTGTGGGATAGAGAAACCTACCTGTGACACTTGAAAACCTGAACTACACGGATTAGAAACACACACCTATTAAGCTAGGTTAAACATACACTTAGAAGAAGAGAACACGCAAACAAACAGAATACAAACATATAACGTACAAACAGCAATTTTGAAGTGAGGGAGATCACACTTTCACAGGCGACACAACCGATTAGTGGTGGTGATGAATACACAATGAGTAATCTATCACCAAGCGAGAGCTAGACAGGGTAAAATCAGCAGACACAGAGCTTGTAAAAGATGTTGAAGTAACATTTCACGGAAGCCATGAATAATATATTCATGATCTGTGTCAGAAAGGAACAGATTGTTTCGGGACATCAATTTCGGATGTTTGAAAGGCGTTGCATATTATGATTTAACCATAATTATAAGACAAATAACCTTGGTTCGTTAACAGCTTCCAGTAGTGGAGTGTAGGAGAGTAGTGACTCTTAGCAACATGACAAGTATGTTAAACTGATCATAAACCAGGGATAGATAGTTCAACAGTGTGTCATGCCCGTATGAATCAGAGTGGCACCTAAAGTGAGTGTGACGAGTTCCCACAACACTCCGACGAATTAGTTCTGATTATTTTTTTTATATATATGCAGATACGACATTGTGTCACACCCTTTGTGATCAATTTGGTGACACAATACCGGGGGCGGGGGGGGGGGCATGCGAGAATGTCAGAGTGTTGAGGGTGTGAATAGAGGACATAGATAGGACAAGGGACAGAATAGAGTTAAGACAACTGAGATAACGACATATAGGAGATAGATAGGACATCTACAGTATAGTGATAGGCTAGAGACAGGACCTAAGTCAGGACACAGGATAGTCATAGACAGGACATCTACAGGACAGTAGATGACATGTAAACAGGACTTAGGAAGGGACACTATCGTGTCTTAGACAGGGTAACGGTAGAACCAGACCGAGTGATAGAAGGGAACGACAGTTCACGGGACACTGCCCTGAATGGACTAGATGTCAGTACACCGACTGACCTCTTCTAGCACGGACAGACTACAGTACAACGAGACTGTTGAGACAGCACGGGGTTCACACGACGGCACGGGGTCGGGCACGACAAGCCCAGCAGTTGAGCTTGAAAACGTCAGTTTCAGAGGAGGACACTTGTGATTCTTGAGAGCAAATGCTTAGTGTTGCGAGAATGCTAGTTTGAGAATAGCGAGTATAGGATTGCGAGACTGATTGTATGCTATCAGAGTATGAAGGAGCGACATGTGTATATTCATGTGAAATTACCGCCTGTATATATCTTGTGATTATATCGGGTTCGCCTGAATTAAATAATCGAAATGCCATACGTGCAATTGATGTTTCTTTGAGTGCGTATGAAGGAGCGGAGTGCCTGTGTGTGAAGTGAGACGTTGACACCATCCATCCATCATTTGCCATGCCGATAAGCGTAGGCGGTCATGAATCGCCATTTTACTCGATCACCAGAGCCGTGGATCACCTCAGTGTTCTTGTCTCGACCATGCCACGTGGCCAAGCCATCCAGGCATTTACTTATCTGTCTTCCCTTTGTTCTCTCCCCATCGATCTTGCCAGTTGTCCCCTAGTTCTCCAATACATTTCTTCTCATAACATACCCCCAAAAAATATTGACTGTCTACGTCTAATTTATCTAATAAGTTTACGATTCTCATTTTTTTTCTTTAGGACTTGGTCATTGGTTTTCTGTCTGTCCATGGTATTATTTGCATTCTCCTCAGAAACCATATTTCCACAGCCATGAAATGTTTTTCAGCTTGTCTGTTCATTGTCCATGCTTCACATCCATACAAAAGTACACGTTCTATGTAGCTCATCAACACATACGCAACAGTTGATCGGACATGGTGCTTTGTTTGGTACACATACACAACAGTTGATCATACATGGTGCTTTGTTTGGTACAAATACACAACAGTTGATTATACATGGTGGTTTGTTTGGTACACATACACTACAGGCGATCATACATGGTGCTTTGTTTGGTACAACAGTTGATTATACATTGTGCTTAGTTTGTTACAACAGTTGATCATACATGGTGCTTTGTTTGGTACAAATACACAATAGTTGATTATACATGGTGCTTTGTTTGGTATAACAGTTGATCATACATGGTGCTTTGTTTGGTACAACAGTTGATCATACATGGTGTTTTGTTTGGTACACATACACAACAGTTGATCATACATGGTGGTTAGTTTGGTACACATACACTACAGGCGATCATACATGGTGGTTTGTTTGGTACACATACACAACAGTTGATCATACATGGTGCTTTGTTTGGTACAACAGTTGATCATACATGGTGGTTTGTTTGACACACATACACAACAGTTGATCATACATGGTGGATTGTTTGGTACACATACACAACAGTTGATCATACATGGTGGTTTGTTTGGTACACATACACAACAGTTGATCATACATGGTGATTTGTCTGGTACACATACACAACAGTTGATCATACATAGTGCTTTGTTTGGTACACATACACAACAGGTTGATCATACATGGTGTTTGTTTGGTACACATACACAACAGTTGATCATACATAGTGCTTTGTTTGGTACACATACACAACAGTTGATCATACATGGTGCTTTGTTTGATACACATACATAACAGTTGATCATACATGGTGGTTTGTTTGGTACAATTACACAACAGTTGATCATACATGGTGCTTTGTTTGGTACAACAGTTGATCATACATGGTGCTTTGTTTGGTACAACAGTTGATCATACATGGTGGTTTGTTTGGTACAACAGTTGATCATACATGGTGGTTTGTTTGGTACAACAGTTGATAATACATGATGCTTTGTTTGGTACAACAGTTGATCATACATGGTGGTTTAGTTTGGTCCAAAAGTTGATCATACATGGTGCTTTGTTTGGTACAACAGTTGATCATACATGGTGGTTTGTTTGGTACAACAGTTGATCATACATGGTGGTTTATTTGGTACAACAGTTGATCATACATGGTGCTTTGTTTGGTACACATACACAACAGTTGATCATACATGGTGGTTTGTTTGGTACAACAGTTGATCATACATGGTGGTTTATTTGGTACAACAGTTGATCATACATTGTGGTTTGTTTGGTACAAATACACAACAGTTGATCATACATGGTGGTTTGTTTGGTAAAAATACACAACAGTTGATCATACATGGTGGTTTGTTTGGTACAACAGTTGATCATACATGGTGCTTTGTTTGGTACAACAGTTGATCATACATGGTGCTTTGTTTGGTGCACATACACAACAGTTGATCATACATTGTGGTTTGTTTGGTACAACAGTTGATCATACATGGTGCTTTGTTTGGTACACATACACAACAGTTGGTCATACATGGTGGTTTGTTTGGTACACATACACAACAGTTGATCATACATGGTGATTTGTCTGGTACACATACACAACAGTTGAGCATACATGGTGGTTTGTTTGGTACACATACACAACAGGCGATCATACATGGTGCTTTGTTTGGTACAATTACACAACAGCTTATCATACATGGTGATTTGTTTGGTACACATACACAACAGTTGATCATACATGGTGATTTTATTGGTACACATACACAACAGTTGATCATACATAGTGCTTTATTTGGTAACATACACAACAGCTGATTACGCATGGTGCTTTGTTTGGTAAATATTCACAACAGCTGATCATGCATGGTTCTTTGTTTGGTAAACATACACAACAGCTGGTCACGCATGGTCCTTTGTTCGGTACACATACACAACAGTTGATCATATATGGTGCTTTGTTTGGTACATATACACAACAGTTGATCACACATGGTGGTTTGTTTGGTACACATACACAACAGTTGATGGCACATAGTGCTTTGTTAGGTACAACAGTTGATCACACATGGTGCTTTGTTAGGTACAACAGTTGATCACACATGGTGCTTTGTTTGGAACATATCCACAGCAGTTAATGGCACATAGTGCTTTGTTTGGTAACCATACACAACAGCTGATCATACATGGTGGTTTGTTTGGTAACCGTACACAACAGTTGATCACACATCGTGCTTCGGGATACACCAACAATAGTTGATCACGTATAGTCATTGCTTAACACAGTAGAAAATTGAACACTTAGAGGATGTTATTTTAATGGAAGTTGATGAAAAATAGAACCGGTCACAATACCATGTATATGTCGTCTAGTAACACTGCGTATTTCGCGAATGTCCTAGAATAAACTATACTCTCATTGCTCAAAGGGGATGCACTATGTTATTGCCTGTATCTTTCCACTGAATTGTACAAAATGTGTCGAGAAAAAAACATAAATAATGTCAAGAGCCGAGGGCGACAAACCAATTTAAGTACGTCGTATTTAACGACTGAAAGGTGATTACACATGTAATTACTTCAATAGTGTTTGGAATCCGTCAACATAAACTCGGATTAAAGTATTATATCGCCGCTTGTAAGATTACTATCGCCAGCGGCTTGCCAAAACCTTGCAATAGGCACGCAAATTGTGTATATAATATAAACTTGTTCGAAGGTGGGTACCATATCTGATCACCACCGTCAACCGTCACTTTCACCGAACCAAGTGTCCGTGAGTATATAATCTGTGTTACTTTCGGTTGTTTTAGATGTCGCCATGGTTCAACTGCATTCCATGGTTGGGAAGCTAGCACACCAGCCTGTCACTCTTAACGTTTACTGTTCACTGGTCTATGCTCTGTCGCACAGGCTTCACATCTCAGGCGCTTATGTCAATATGACAGAATTGTAAAACGGGGGTGAAAAGGCAACAGGTTCGACTTCATTGAACAGCGTTTTATCCCACATAGCAGTCTACTTTTGTATAGTACGTAACCCCCTGACAAAAGCGTTGCGCAGAGCATCAACTCGGTAGCTCCAGCGACGATCTCAGAAACACAGGCTCGCTACTTAAATGACGAAGTCTGAAAGCGAACCCACAACCTTCTGGTCACGAAGCAGTCGGCTTAACCACTTCGCAACGGAAACGATCAACCCTTCCTCTCCCCCCCCCCTCTCCCCTCCCCCCCCCCCCCAACACAAAGCTTAAAAACCGTACGTATCACCATACACGCGATTAAGCTTTCGGATCTTCCTTGGGTACAGAATTACTTAGTGTATGATTTTCTCTTTCCTCTTGTACCATTAGATGTACTTTACTTTCTTATTTCGTGTCTCTCTTCCCCCCCCCCCCCTTTTCAACAATTAAATGCAGGGGGAAATTACGATTAATTGCATTCCTCTTCTACCACTAACTGTAGGTGAAAGTAGCTAGAAGTTAAAAGTTAGTTGCATGTTCTTTACAGAACGTCTCAGTCAACCCCAGCATTTTTTTTTGCTGTTTGATCTTGGCAGGTTTCTGTTCGGTAGTTTTTTCCATTGCTTTCTGATCGACCAATACTCATACCTTAGTGTGGAAACTATCGCAAGGCAGTCTGCTTTCAAATCGCCCGAAGCTGTGCTTCGAACGCTGTATGCGAGATTGCAAATTGCATTCATAACACCTTGGCCAGAGAACCAGCATCGGTAGAAGAGGAATGATACTGTTAGGTTAAGTATTTCTTCTTCTACCACTAAGTGTACACTCTAATGTCTGATTAACTCTCACCAGCCCCTTACTAAAGTTTAGATGAGTTCATAATCTTTATTCTGTCCTTGTCAATGGAGACCCAGTAGCGAAGGGTTACGGACGCAGTTCTAATCCCTCATAACACGCTAGAAAAACAGCTGCAGGCTATTTAGCAGCAGACCACCTTGCGCTTTTTTTTTTTTTTTTTTTTTTTAAAGGGGGTGCTGGTCGTTCAAAAACAATTGCAAACTACTGAACGTAAACTTGCCAAGAAACAAACTCAAAAGATAAGCGCATTGGCACTATAAAGGTATTTTACGTCTTCTAGTGATGCTCTTTCTGATCTAACAAGATACTAAACACCTATCACGCTTATTCCTGTTGTAATGTTTGCAGCAAACACAAACCCTGGCCACCTTTCCACTCTTATTTATTCAGCCTCAACCAACACTGTTAATTTCCTTCACATCCATTCCCACAACTGTCCTTCTACTAGGTCCATCACATCTAAAGCCACAATGCCCTACAATTTCCTTCACATATAATCCCACTTTATCTTTCCATTAATTTTCTCACAACTAGTTTCATAACTATCCCTGCATTTGGTCCTTCATATCTAGCTTGACACTGTATTTTCATTAGTTTCTTTACATTTAGATCCACTATGTCCTTCCAATAGTTCCTTTACCTCTAGTTTCACAATTGCCATTCCATTAATTCACCCGGGAAGGTAACCCAGCTAACAAATGCCTGAAGAAGTCGGATGTGTCTGCCTAAAGGTTAATATATCGCAGCTTTGCTCTAAACATGCACAACGCAATTACGTCTAAAACAACATTCCGAACGAACGCAGAAGAGGAAGATTCTATTAATTCCTTCACATTTAGTTCCGCATTTGTCCGTCCATTCATTCCTTCACAACTAGTTCCACATTGCTCTTCCATAAGCTACTGTACACTTAGTTTCACACTGCTCTTACATCAGTTCCTCAACATCAATTCCCAAACTGTCATTCATTTGTTCCCTCACATCTAACTCCACACTTATCTGTTCATTAGTTATTTTACACCCTTTCTCAAATTGCGCTTCCATTAGTTCCTCTACATCTATTCCCAAATAGTCCTCTCATTTATGCACACAGTCCTTCCATTTATTCACATCTAATTCCAAGTTGTCGTTCCATTTTTTCAATTACATCTAGTTCCACGCTGGTATTCTAATAGTTTCTTACCATCTACTGTTAAGTGGCTTGTCTAGTACTAATAACCGTGGCTAGGTTATATTTGAATAAACTCACAATGAAAGATTTCCCGCAATCATTAAATCAATAAATCAATAGTTCAAGAAGTCAGTCCGTCAAATTCCTGAACCATACAATCAACAACTGAGTCTATCAATATCTCAATAAGACATTCAATTATCAACCAATCAGTTATCAGTTATCACTCCATAAGTCAAACAAAGTAAGCCGGGTCAGAGACACAAAAGTAATGTAACGAGGCGGCACATATTTCTATGTTTAGTGACTTCTACCCATCCTCTCTGTCCACAGATCATGTACAAGGCAGTTGTAGTCCTCTTGGCTGTTGCCACTCTTTCCATGAGTGCCCAAGCTTTCGGCGGCTATGGAATTGGTGGAATTGGTGGAATAGGACTCGGATATGGTGGACTCGGATATGGTGGACTCGGATATGGTGGACTCGGATATGGTGGACTCGGATATGGTGGACTCGGATTAGGTAAACTCGGATATGGTGGACTCGGATTAGGTGGTTATGGATATGGACTAGCGGGCATTGGTGGAATAGGAGGCATTGCTGGAATAGGAGGCATTGGTGGAATATACGGTAAGTTGGTGGCTTTTATTTATGGAGTAACCATTGTTGATTTATTTATAATAAGGTTTCATGTGTTCTTTAGACGTCTGATTGCTATGGATTTTCTTTCTTTCTGTCAACCGATTACGTGAAATTTGGTCTCAGATTGTATTCAAACACAAGCTGATTGGACCACAACTGGTGGCATCTTAAGGTGGTGTATACAATGCACATGGTGCAGTGCACATTGCACAATACACTGGATATACTACACAGGGTACACATGGCAGTGTACACATGTCATAGTACACATGGTAAAGTACACACATGGACCAGTACATACATGAACCAGTACACACTGCACACACATATACATGCAAAGCACATACACATATTGTATGTGGTGCAGTTGTAAATCGGAGTCTGAGGCTTATGGGTTAGGGAACGCAATTTCACAATTCCCCGACAAACCGAGTCGAGGTGTCGAAATCAGCTGCAGGCAACTTGGGAGCGGATCGCTTTGCGTTCATTTCGATGATATAAGTCGCTCAGAAAGCAACGACAAACTACTGAATGTAAGCCTAGTAAACCAACCTTGGATTGGCGTGGGTGGCATTATACTGAAAGTGACATTTGTGTTAAGGTAGATTACATGGTAGATGTTTGTGTGTACATATAGCACCCATGGTACCACATGTAAAGTGCATGTGACGCAATACATGCAGTCACTACAGTGCCCCGCAGCGATAACGAGGGTCAAGGGGGAGTGGGGACCCAAGCCTTAATAAAATGAGCCCAGAGGAAGAGCTGGCTTCCGCTGGAAGTGGGCACGGGGCTGGATCCGCAAACCGCGAAAGAAACACGAAGAAGGCAACGCGGCAGCCATGATGTTTACTGCTCAGGGGCATAGCTAGCGACCATTACAGAGGCAAAGACTGCGGTCAACTGCCGGCGGAAGAAGCTGGCTTTCCCACGGCCAGTTACGGTGCAGTGTCAACATTGGTAGATGCGCCCGCCGGGTACTCAATGATCGCCCCACACTCCCACCGAGGATGGGATGGCCTCTAGGCAGTTACACATAGCGAAGCCGATAAGGGAAAGTCTCGATAACGACGCACGACAGGAGAAAGCCGTCTGGGAGTCATGACCCAGAGGGACCCACCCCCTAAGTGTGTCAAGAAGGTAAAGGGGCATACACATTCGGAGTGGGGAACTACTTCTGATGATGAGAAGCCTTCTGTCGTGCTTGCTCCCCGGCGGAGTTTTTACCACTGGTGCAAACCGGCTACAGCACATATATTGCAGGAATTGACTGGTGCTTGTTAAGTGAAGGGGAAAAGTTGGAATCAGATGTCCATCTCTAATGTCTTTCTTTCCCGTTATCTAAAATGTATGCTCATCAAAAGCCTGCATTTATTCATCCCAATGTATTCTCACTGCCTGTCCTTCTTTCCATAGCACAGTACACACAGCGTCAGGTTTATTTCATTCTTCCTATTTTTGTTTCTCCTTTCTCTTTTTTCTTCTCTCTACTTTCCCTTAAATCTCGGCATTCTTCTCGTTTTTCCTCATACATTTTCTGTTCTACGCCTCTTTCTTATTCCTGTCGTTTATGTCATATGCTTAGTTTCTGTCTTATTTATATCATAAACATATTTTCTGTCTTTCATGTCCACCGACAATTTTCTTACATTTTTTCTTCACGACGATGTTCTGTCCATAAATTATCCTTCCTCTTTCTAGCCTTTTTCTATCCATCTCTTCCCCTCTCCCTCCCTCTTTCTCTCTCTCTCTCTCTCTCTCTCTCTCTCTCTCTCTCTCTCTCTCTCTCTCTCTCTCTCTCTCTCTCTCTCTCTCTCTCTCTCTCTCTCTCTCTCTCACTGATAGTATAATAATATTTTATTTTCGAATACTTTAACAACAAATATACCCATTCACAAAACGGTAAAAGTATTGGAAACCCGCCATGTGACTGGCAGATACAGCGGGTTTCGTTTGTTCTTTAACAGACAAAATCAGCTAATGTTAAAGTTTGTGGAGGCCATTTATATTCAAATAGCAAGACCAATTTTGTGTAAGCTAAAATACATGATATTCATATTAATATTACCGTGGCAGACAATTTAAATCACCGTGAACACATGCATGTTGTGCATTTCAGCTTGAAGAATGTATCTTGCTGCTTTAGTTCATATCATGCGATGTCTGCAAGTATTATGAAATGCATCGGTATGTACAAAGCTATAAAATATGCAATTTGTTGTTTGTGTCTTCATTGTTCAAACGTATATTATTCAATTATTCGTCATTCAATGATATAATATTTATTTATTGTGCTTTCCTATCGTGTTTCTGCAGGCAAAGGCTTGTATTACTAAACTTGCTCCAGTTATAACCGAACCACCAGGACATGTTTAAGATTATTTCATCTCTAGGTTGACATCATGTCCGGAAGCTATCTCTCTTGGTGCGAGGGCAACCTGGACAAACATGCCTTGATGCTTGATGTTGATTTGCTAACTAAACTAAACTAAACTTGATTAATAAACCTACCGCATGTCAACTGTAATTTGTTTGGTTTTTATATATCATACTGTGAGTTACAGGCGTCTTATAATCGCTTATGTTCTTCTGAAGCCAATCAACAAAAACTTATTTACTTTGTATTATTAACGGTTACGTTTTACAGATCTCCATTTTGTTGTCTTCAACATCTACTTGTTATATACTGTTAACGTGTCGGCCCTTTCTTTCAGGCCTTCTACAATCAATATACTAAGCCCAAAACAACTCTTTCAACAAGCCTGATTCTTTGGTGTCACAAACGGATAATATGTGTTGAAGTAATATAGGGACGATGTCAGTTAAAAAGCAAAAGAACAATATGGGTATGACACCTTGATGGTAAAGTAACAACCGGGCATGGTGGGTTTTACTGATTCTGCAGCAAGCAAAACGTAGGTTTGGACCAACCATTCTACACAATCAAATGAAAAAATATTATAATGTGGCTTTACTTTCACTGAGCTTTGAAATTGCGGAAGATATCACGATTCCGATACTGATTCCGATTTGCAGAAAAAAAAGAAACTTTCCATCTCATTCTACCCGCCCCGATGACGTTGGTTATAGTGCAAGACTTTTGCGAGAACCAAGTGATGATTGTGAATCTACAACAATGGCCAGACTGCTAGAGCAGCAAATTAAAAGAGGGGTGGCCAAACAAGAACACTACGCAGGAAGCCAAAGAAGATTGATAAACCAACACAGAACTGGCGTCGTTAGCCGCTACACGCTGCGGGATTTGCTGAGGAGGGGATCCGAGCACTTATGGACTGAATGGTTCGATGTGCAATGAGGATGATCTGTCGACTAACTAACTAACATAGTTGTGGTGTTCATGGTGCGGAATAAGTTTGTTAAGTTTTTCTGCTCCAGTGTTAGCTGGCTTGTTGGGTTGCAAAGTTTGTGTCTGTGACGTCAGCTGGGGGATTGGTTGGTTGGCCGACCGGCAAGTTTACCTTTGAGTCTTTCTCCTCTGGCGGTTTTTACCGTCAGTGTTGACTTCTGCCTCGTCTTTTTTAATGTTAAGGTCCTCATAAGGGCCCCTTGTATTATTATTGGTTAGCTGCCCTCTTCCTCTGGGCTGGTGTCTTCTTCTTCCATTTGTCGTTTGCGTTCTTCGTACACTTTCTCTGAGACGAGTTACCACGAAACACAACAAATAACACAATGACCCAAGTATGGCGATATGTCGTCCTTCTGTCAAATGGGAGGAGGTTGTCATATTTGCCGATATATAGCTCTGTGGTACTAAATCAGTTAAGTAGCAATGGAACAGCATAGGTTGAAGTAACAATTGTTCAATAGGGTTTCAAACGATAATATATCTAAATATCGAGAATACGATACACACACACATCGGGTTTGTAACTGACTCAGAAAGCATGCTGAGGAAGGTGAGGACAGGCAAGCTTCGGGCGGAGTGGCTTGCTTCGCTTCGGAAGTCACGGGTGACAAGCATCGCCTGGATCTTTTCTCCGGGGCATGCCGGTGTGCTGGGGAATGAACAGGCAGACAGATTGGCTGGTTCTGCAAAACTTGGTGGAGTAGTGTTGGAACTCTTCGCTGGCTGCTTAGGATGGAGACGGAGCGCTTATGAGTGAGTGAGTGAGTGAGTGAGTGATTGATTGAGTGAGTGAGTAAGTGAGTGAGTGAGTGAGTGAGTTGTGGGTGGTGGGTGGATGGGTGGGTGGGTGGGTGGGCGAGGGAGCGAGCGAGGGAGCGAGCTAGCTAGCCAGTCAGTCAGTCAGTCAGTCAGTCAGTCAGTTAGTTAGTTAGTTAGTAGACAGATCATCCTCATTGCACATCGAACCATTCAATCCATAAGTGCTCGGATCCCCTCCACAGCATATCCAGCATCGTGTAGCGGCTCACGAATGCCAGTTCTGTGTTTGTATATTAATCTTCTTTGGCTTCCTGCGTAGTGTTCTTGTTTGGCCATACTACTTTCAACTTGCAACTCTCGCACCCTGACCATAGTTGTAGATTCCCAGTCATCGCTTGGTTCTCGCAGACGACTTACTTCTCGTAGAGCATTCACAATGTCTGCTTGGCCCATGGCTCGTCGGCCTTCTATAGTAGCCATACCTGCAAGCCTGTCAGCCCGCTCATTCCCTTGTACACCCGCATGCACTGGCACGAAGATGAAACTAATCATTTCCAGTCGAGACCGCTCCAGAGACAGCAGCCACTCTCTTCGGACCCATCCAATCCCTACCCTCCTGGGCATACTCATTGAGTCACTAAGGACACATACCCGATTGTTTGTCTGTGTCTCGAGCCATGTTATTGCTTTACTTACTGCCATGACTTCCATAGTCAGGCTGCATGTGGTCAAAGCAAAAGCGAAAGAGTATTCCTTCACAATTTTCCCTCCGGCCTGAGCCGTAAAGGCCCATGATCTTCTCACTCCTCGGATGACCGACCCATTCGTGTAAATGACAGTATCATCCTCTAAAGAATTCTCGAAGATCAGAGCCTGTACTTCCACCTCCACAGCAGCTGGATTTTCATGTCTGTATTTCCTGTCTAGTTGGATGCACGTTGAAAAGGATGTACAGAACTCTGTTGGCACTTGTACAATCAGTTTGTGTAACGTTTACACCTACAGTTTATATAGACTTATAATAAATAGTCAGACAGATACTGACATCACAGATGCAACATGAGAGGGAGAGAGAGAGAGATACATGACCATACATACAATACAACTCATACTCCTCTGCCACGTTAACCACTGGCTCATACACTCAGCAACCGTGACCACTGTGTCATCACCTCTGCCACGCCATACACTGGGTCAACACTCAGCTACTGCCAACCACTGGGTCATACACTCAGCCACAGGTGACCACTTGGTCATACACTCAGCTACGCCGGAATTCTAGCTAGCCACGTTGCCACCCCAGCTCCATCCTCACTCACTGCGCGACTCGACCCGATCACCTCCTTACCAACGAAAACTCGTCTTAAAGCAACTCCTCCACTCTACCACCCCTTACATATGATCAGAAGCACTTATCTAGCCTTACTTCCACTCACCCACCCCTTAACGACGAAACAGGGCCTTTATCTAGCAATTCCTCCGTCTCTTAACAAGGGCAAGGAACTGACTATTTATCTAGCCACATCCACCACTCGCCAACCCCTTAACATTGATCAGAAGCACTTATCTAGCCTTTCCTCCACTCACTAACCCCTTTACACCTAATTAGGAGCCGTCATCTAGCAACTCCTCCTTCTCTTAACAAGGAATGGACTTTTTTATCTAGCAACCCCATCAGTCGCTGTGGTATGATTCGGAGGAGATGCAGTACCCACCCTGGCCTGCCCCGTGTTGAAGTCAAGCTAGAAGGATGGAACTAATTTCGTCTGGAGGGGATGGGTCTTTGGAAGCCAAAGTTCCCCATATTGGCTCAGGAAATCTAGGGGTTTTCCGGGAATATTGATGGTTTCCCTCCAACTTAGCCTCCCATAAAGGAGTTACTTATCTAGCTCGTGTCCCCCACTTGTATCCATTTTCCCTTATAGGTGAAACGTTTACAAGAAAATTTATTTGATATTAAGTTCTCCTTTATGAATAACCTGGAACCTGGGTGCTTACTATAACAGTAAAGGGAGTTAGCTTAGGAGTGGAGAGTTAATGAGTGCTGCGCATTCATTAACTAGTGGGAAATCATAGTTAGTGAACGTGTATGCACGAATGGGTAGACGTATCCAGGAGTTGCACACACGTCACTGGGGACTTGGGATTCAACTAGGAGAACAGTAAAGATGTCCGTGTTTACCATCATCAGTTAGAAGATGTATGATTTCAACTAATAAACGAATGTTTATAGAACAGACGAGACTTGTCCACTATATCGACACGAGCCTTCCACACACACAGCCTTATCATATCATCTACACTGTTATACAGGCTGTTTTGGTGCCGTCGACCTCAAGATCTCAAACATGGGACGTCGCGAAGATTGTTGACTAAAGCGAAGATTTGTTTTGTCTGCGTCTGGAGACGGATGTTATGGAAGTTCTCAAGTAAATTATAAGAGACGCAACAACTGAAAGCCCGCCCAGGGGTAGTTGTTGTGATTTCTCAGTGTTTGTTAAGGGGATCTCAGTCAAGGTCAGAAGGTTTGCTAATCTTGTTTTATAGAGACTGATAATTTTGATATACCTGACTCACCAATATACAGGGCCTTGATCGCTGATTTACGCTGTTTTTTTTTTTTTTTTTTTTGTAGAAGTCAAGAATTGCTATTTTACATTGAAATTTGTTAATGATGTAATGATGTCGTCACCGCTAGATACATCTTACAACTTATAAAGTAACCTTGTACCTCGGGAAATAAATTATGTCTACGCCCGAATGATCAGCTCCAATTGGAACAGAGAAATCTCGAGAATGATAAAAATTTATGAGCATGATCTCAGCTCACTGGACTGTTAGAGGTTGAATCAAGGTCGATTTTTACTTTCTGAAATTCTCGAATCAAGGTCGTCAACAGTCACTTCAGCTCAGTGAAGACATTAAAATCTGTTTAACTTGTCTCAAGTCAAATTTGTTTCAGTTGATTTGAACTGACCGTTGTTGGAACGCCACATAACACGTAATGTTCCGAGTGATGAAACAGAGTGGCCATCGTCAGGCTTGAATCAATCCATTGTTGACCTGTTCGTTTTTTTTAAACGTATGGATGTTCCAGATATGCTGCCGTGAAATCTGGTTTTGCTGGAACTGTTAACCGTTATCGTTTGAACTATAGTGAAGGTGACCTTGCTTATCTGAAGGTAAAGTCCAGAGTTTTTAGCCAACGCTTAAAATCAATCGATCAATCAATCAGTCAATCGATCAGTCAATCAATCGATCAATCAATCAGTCAATCAATCAATCAATCAAGCAATCAATCAGTCAGTATTGTCTCGATCGTTGTAATTTCAAGTCCAGACGAGCACAATCAGCGGCATGAAAACGACTAGAAGGAACCGACTTCGATTGAAGTGAGAAATCTAGAGGCTCTTCTTTTGCTGTTCCTTTCAAGTTGGTCGATTAGAGTCCTCTTTCATCAAGATCATCGATTGGAATTTTTTTCATCAAGATTGTCGATTAGAGTCCTCTTTCATCAAGATCCTCGATTGGAATTTTTTTCATCAGGATTGTCGATTGGAGTCACTTTCAGCAAGATTCTCGATTGGAACCTTTTTCATCAAGTTTGGGTAATGGTTAATTTTAGGTTAATTAAGAACATACTAAATTGAACAGAATATTTCTTGCAACTTACTTTAAAATAATATTGTCTGAAAATAATTGTATATTATATTGCTTGGTAATTTCCATTATAGATTTTTTAGGATGGAGCCCCAGGATTTTTCTCAAGTACTGAGTGGAGTTGGTGGAGCAATATCAAAGTTGGACGCAGTATTAAGACAGCAAAGTGTAATCAGTGATGTCGAGAGATTTAATGGACAGGCGAACCAGTTTAAGAAATGGGTTATTTCTATTGAGAAACATGCTTATCTAGTGAACGCTACAGATGAGGATAAAAAGAATTTAGCATATAGAACTAGTACAAGTCCTGTTTCTGACCATATAAGAAGAAAACTAGAAGCTGGAGGAGATGAAACTTGGGAACAATTCAAAAACGACCTGGCACATAAATACGCAGAAATTACTGATCCACAACACGCATTCTCAGTGTTGCGACAAACGAGACAAAGTACTACAGAAAGTGTACAGCTATACAGTGATAGATTAATCAATTTAGCTGAAGAGTCATTTTTGGGACAGAATGTACGAGCTGAAGAAGTGGAACGGATATTGGTGGGGATTTTTGTTGATGGGATTAGGTCAGATGGACTGAAATTTAAATTATTGAGAGAGAATCCTGCAAGGTTGTCACAAGCGGTAGATATCGCTATACAAGAAGAAAGCTTGAGGAGAAGGTTTAGATTGAGGGTAGGACGAGAGTTAGGTAGTAGTTCGGAAGATAGAATTGAAGAACCTATGGAAATAGGACAGTATAGACATGGATGGAGAGGAAGACGAGGAGAAATACAGATGGTACAAGGAAACAGTAACGTATATAATCAAGGTAGAGAAGGACAAGTGAGAAATACTGTAAGAAACATGGTGGGTAACACAAATAACACAAATGTGGTTTGTTGGGGATGCCACCAACGTGGGCACATTTTTCGCTTCTGTGGTAACAGACGTGTCCCATCGAATACACAAAATAATAGAGGTGCTCAGAATAGTACACAGAATAGAACTGCAAATAGTAGATCAGCAAATGGGAATTATGGAGAAGTGCAGAGAAATTTTAGAAGGTCAGGAAATCAGGGAAATTGGCATCCCGCTTACTGAACAGGATCGGCAGTAGGGGGGAAGATAGTAAGATCCAAAAGATGAATCAATGTATTAAAAACCCAAATGATGAGCATAATAGGACGTTTAGAAATAAAAAACATAAGAAGTTATCGCCCCAAGTTGAGATAAAACAGTTGTCACTAAATATGGTTGATCCTAGCTCATGTATAATAGAAATAGGGAAATATAAAGTTAGAACATTAGTTGACTCGGGAGCGCAAGTTAGCGTGATTAAAGAAACATTTTTATATCGAATGTTAAAAAATTGTAAAATATTTAGAATTCAGGAGAATCTTCATTCGGTAACTGGACACAAATTAGAAGTGCTTGGACAAACGACTGATAAATTTTAAATTAGGAGGGATAAATGTTAGGCATATGTTCCATGTGGTCAAGGATTTAAATAGAAATATGATATTGGGTAGAGATATTTTATTGAAAAAATGGGGTGAGACTTTTTTTTGATTTGCATAAATTAAAATTCCAAGGTGTTTACGTAGATTTAGAAGAGGATATGCATGTGTCGACACTAGTTAGAGTCAAAACGACCATGAATTTGAAACCACAAACGGTTAATTTAATACAGGCAAAAAATGAAAAAAAAATCCGTACTTTTCGGTTGGACAAACAGTTAAAATAACGGAATTAGAGAGAGAAATAATACAGGAACCTGGCTTAGAAGTCACCGATGGGTTAATAGTACTAGATAAACATCTCAGCTTTCCAGTGATGCTCCTAAATAATACAGGAAAAAATATTACATTATATAGAGGTTGTGTAATCGCTAAAGTAGAGTATAATGAGAATAACATGTTAACGATAGAAAAAGAAAACATATTGGGAAATAGTTATTCAGAAACTCCCATGATTAGAAATAATGTCAGAAATAAGTATAAAAGAAGCTGGAAAAGACGAAATGATGAATTGATCCATACATTTAAGAAACGTCCATCTCAGATAGATACAGTTGATAAAAGGACAAGAGAACAAGAATTGTTGTCACAATTAAAAGCTCTACCGGAGAATAGAGAAATATTAGAAAAATTGGTGAAAGAAAATCAAGACGTTTTTGCAGTTAGTGATTTAGAATTGGGTAGGACAAAAACAGTTACAATGGAGATAGATACGGGAGACCATCCACCAATTAGTTTAAAACCATATAGAACTCCATTAAGAAATAGGGAAGTTGTTGAAAAGGCAATAGAAGATATGTTGAAAGCAGGGATAATAACAAGATCAAAGTCAGAATGGTCATCTCCGGTCGTAATCGTGGCCAAACCTGATGGTTCGAGTAGGTTCTGCTGTGACTATCGGGCGTTGAACAAAATCACTAAGAATGTAGCGTACCCACTCCCGGTGATTGATGATATTTTGGGGTTGCTTAATGGCTCCACATTCTTCACGACGCTAGACGCAAGGTCAGGATTCTGGTGTATCCCGATGTCGGAAGACGCTCAAAAGAAGAGTGCTTTTTGTACTCATATGGGTTCTTACGAATTCTTACGTATGCCATTCGGGGTTCGAACTGCTCCGTCTCACTACATGCTCTTAATAAATGAGGTATTAGAGGGTATGCAAAAGTTTGCATTAGCATACATAGACGACATTCTGATATTTACAGGAGGAGATGTGGATGATCATTTAAAACATATTAGATTAGTATTTGACAGCTTAAGAATACATGATGTTAAATTGAAGCTTAGTAAGTGCCAGTTTTTAAAAACAGAAACAAAATATTTGGGGTATATTATAAATAGAGAAGGAATTAAACCAGACCAAGACAAGATAAAGGCTATTAAAGAATTACCTACTCCAACTAACATAAAGGAAGTGCGTGCGTTTATAGGAACCTGTGGGTATTATAGGCGGTTTGTCCCAGGGTTTTCGAAGATTGCAGAACCAATTACTAATTTAACGGGCAAATACGCTAGATTTAAGTGGGATGATGACTGTCAAAAAGCGTTCGAGTTTTTAAAAAATAGCTTAACAGTGGTACCACTATTGACACATCCAGACTTGAATAAACAGTTAATATTATATACAGATGCTTCGGATAATGCTATAGGAGCGTATTTGGTTCAACCATATGAAGGAAAAGAATCTGGAATACCAGGGGTTAAAAATGAAAGGCCAATCTATTTTTTGTCTCATAAACTTAGCAAGTCTCAAAGGAAATGGTCGACTATTGAGAAAGAGGCTTATGCTATACACTACGCTCTTCAAAAACTAAATTACTACTTACATAACGCCAATTTCATTATTAGAACTGATCACATGCCATTAAAGTCTATATTAGAAGCACCAATACAAAATAGGAAAATACAAACGTGGGCATTGAATCTACAGGGATACAATGCTAAAGTGGAATATGTTTCAGGAAAACATAATACATGCGCCGATCTATTGTCTAGAATCCCGTATCCACAGTCATCAGGAAACACAGAAGATGAAGGAGAACCAGAAATAGACGATCGAAACTGGCAAGTAAATATATTAGATTCTGCCATAATAAATAGAGAAGACTTTGAGAGTTTACCGTCGGATCAAGAGTCTGAACCTAGAGCGGAAGACCCACGTTTATCACAATTTAATATGAAAGATGAACAAGAATTAGATCCAAAAATAGTACAGATAAAAAGAAAACTGAAAGAAACAGGGGAAAATAGTTTTAAAAGAAAATTTGTAGAGCTACAAGAAGACAATCAATTATATTATATCAGTGAAAAAGGTGAGGGATTAAGAAAATATATTCCAAAACATTTAGAACGAGAAGTTTTAAAGGCATATCATGATAATAATGGTCATTTTGGACGAGATAAGTTAGTTAAGTCTATTAGCAGTAAATATTACTGGCCGAATTTATTTAAAAGTGTATATGAATATGTTGAAGCATGTGAAAAGTGTAGGTTAAGAAACATGAAAATAATTAAATGTCCCTTACAAGATACCGATATTCCTCAATTTCCAATGCAGAAAGTAAGTTTGGATATTTCAGGTCCTCATCCAAAAACATTATCGGGAAACGTATACCTACTACATATCGTAGATTCATATAGTCTTTGGCCGGAAGTTTATCCAATTCCAGACAAGAGTGCTGATTCAGTTATAAATATGCTGTTACAAGAATTTATACCAAGGTTTAGGTGTCCACAAATAATACTTACAGACAATGGGAAAGAATTTGTAAATAGAAAGTTTGAGAAATTGGTAAAAGATTTGAATATAAAACACATTAAGACTTCATATTACAGACCATCTTCGAATGCCAAAAATGAACGACAACATAGGACATTATACAACATACTAGCGAAAAATGTAGAAGAACACGATATGGATTGGGATCTTTATTTGGGAATAGCATTAGGGGCGATCCGTACACACCAAAATGAAGGAACAGGTTTCTCACCATTTTACCTAGTACATGGGAGAGAACCAATATTACCAATTGACAATTTATTAAAGCCTTGGAGTAAATATATGGGGGTAGATTTTCAGGAAACAAGGTTGCAAGAAATGCACAAAGCACATATACGTTTAAGAAATAATATAATTAAGGCTCGAGAAAGACAGAAGAAATACACAAATAAAAATGCACACTTACAAGAGTTCAACATAGGTGATAGAGTTTATTACAAAAAACATAGGAAAAATTCTAAGTTTGATGCTCATTGGGTGCCGGGATATTATATTTTAGAAAAAAAGGGTCCAGTATCATATACTATTAAGAATCAAGTTACAGGGCATGTTGCACGTTCACATGTAGAGCACTTAAGACGGGATACTGAGGAAAAAGATGCAGAGAATAATAATTATTATTATTATTCAGAAGAAATATTGTCAGATGGACAGATTGTCAGACAAACGGAATATCCAATACCTATAGAGAATGGGAAACAAGTAACAACAGCATCTACTACGGCTGAACAAGAAGAAACAATACCAAAAACAGTCATGACAGAGGAAAACAACACGTATGACGGTTATAATAGTGAAGAATCAATCAAGGAAAAAATAGAAGCTCCATTTATGAATACAAGACAGGCAGTAAAAAGAAAGTTAGATAGACAGAAAGAAAAAGAAATTAAGAGGCAAAGGAAGTTTAGACTGAATTCTTCAAGTGATGAAGATATGCCACTGTTTGAAAATTTATTAAGACGTCAAGACAGAAAAATTAGATTGGATTTAGAAAGGAAGAGATTAGCGGTTGCTAGTAATGGCTATACAGATGCGGAACAAGAGATGGATGAAAAGTCAGAAACTGATGAAGATGCTGATATGAAAGAAGATAGTTCTCCTCAGGAGGATGACGACATTGATGTAGATATTGCACTTATAGAAAAAAAATTTGAAGCTATTAAGAAAATGGAGAAGAGATAAATAGCGTGGTAGAATATTCTGCAGATTGCAGATAGAAGAAGAAGTTAGACACGGTATTTCTGAATTTCTAAGGAAGGAAGTTGGCAAATAACTTAGTCAAGAGTTGTCGGGATGAGTAGACATAATGTTGTAGTAAGTTAAGACTTATTGATATGTGCTGTATTATCATTTTGATTTTTAAGTTGAAGTGTTGAGTTTTTCTTAGACGGAAAATAATTGATTAGTAGTCATAATATGTGTCTATATATATGGTCTTTCATTTCATCACATATGTTTAATTTGATTAATGTGTGGGGATAAAGATGATGTCAAAGAATGAGGGGGTTGATATTGTTTAGTCTGTTGTTTGACTTCAATTGTTCTTTATAAAATGTGAGGATAATTTAACTTTGCTTTTATTGAGTTATCCTGGGTGTGTTTAAAATGATTCCTAGCTTGACGTTCAGTTATGGGAAAAATGAAGAGTTGTTTTTGGGAACTTACAGAAAATGTGAAACAGACGACTTAAAGTGGAGTTGTTTAACGTATATAACGTTTATAAATAGAAATTGAGGGTGAAACATGATTGAGTTAAGGGGGAAGTTGTGGTGATTAGCGAAGTGACTCAGTATGTTGTAATGGAGGAGTATATTTAAAAGTGGCTGGGGGTATCAGCAACAATTGATAATTACATGTGGCTTAGAAAGAGTTAAAATGGGGGATTGAATTAGGGACTACATTAGACGGTTCGTATTGTAAATACGTGGATTGAAATAGGAGCTGGGTTGAACAGCGTTTAATGGGAGAATATGGGGGGGGGGGAATGCCAGGTTGAATTTTGGCATTTAAATAAGTGGACACTGGAAGAAGAAGACTGTACGTAACAGTATACTAATAATTTGGAGGTATTGAAGGAATGGTTGAATTTGACGAGGTGAATAATACAAAAGGGTTGTAGTTTTGGATCAACTTTTTGATAACAACAATTATTATTGACGGAAATGAAGATAAATTTTAGAAACTTTATTTTTATAAAGTTTTGAGAATGCATGGGAAGAGAAATGTGATTACTTCTTACTTTTTCCTTACTTTCTATTTTTTTTGGTGCGCACCTAACCAACTTAACTAAACTTTTCTGTCTACCCTGGAATGGCGAGAATGTGAATAAGTGAGAAAAAGATAAGGGAAATATCTTCAATTTTTGTCAATTATAATTTAGATGGACACTTTAAAAGCAGTTCGCTTATAGAGAGTTTTGTAGAGAGTTTTTGTGGCGAACTTTATAACGGATTTTGTAGAGAGTTTTGCATTGTTGATATTGTATGTATGTCTCTGCTTAGCATTTGGCTATGATGAAATAGGAGGGTGAGATTTGAGTTAGGAAATATATGGAATTGTTGGGCAGCTGTGGTATAGAATCGTAGAGTAAAGTGGTTAAGAGTTGGGATTGAGACTTTTTCAGGGAAAAAGTCTCCTTGAAGAAGGGGAAGTATATATAACAGTAAAGGGAGTTAGCTTAGGAGTGGAGAGTTAATGAGTGCTGCGCATTCATTAACTAGTGGGAAATCATAGTTAGTGAACGTGTATGCACGAATGGGTAGACGTATCCAGAAGTTGCACACACGTCACTGGGGACTTGGGATTCAACTAGGAGAACAGTAAAGATGTCCGTGTTTACCATCATCAGTTAGAAGATGTATGATTTCAACTAATAAACGAATGTTTATAGAACAGACGAGACTTGTCCACTATATCGACACGAGCCTTCCACACACACAGCCTTATCATATCATCTACACTGTTATATTACAATAGTACAGGACGTTGCTGTCTATTCGTGGTTACCCAGCCACCTATCGTTCCAGATTCTTCAAGTATGTGAGTTAGTAATGTTAACTAAACACATATAAAAGTTTTTGTCACATCACAATGTACCCGACAAAAGAGGAAGTAAAAGTGAAATTTGTTTATTGAATAAAATTATGTGGAGATAAAAGCAAGTTAAGCAATTCTGAAACATGTATTTCAATCATTAATCCAAGAGATAATGTCAATATGTCCTGTAAAGATCATTTAACTCCCATTTGATCTACGAATGAATCAGTCCAGATAGCCACTGTGCTTAACCACAAGTTCTTCCTAACAATGTCTCTAGGTTACACACGATGTTATGGGAATTTCCATGGATTGAAGATGTTGTGAATAATTAAAGTTCTCTAAACACATTTATGACTGGTCATTATTAATTAACTGTTCTCAGTCCATTCTTAATTTCCTTAAAGTTTAAGGGAAATCAATTCAATTCAATAACGTTGATGGTGAGATGGGAATGGGTCTGACATGCTGGCTTTTGGAAAGGTACCTAGATACACTGAGCACTAGATTCTCTGGAAGTTATTTGACTGGCAGCTCTACTATCAACCGTTTTGCTTCAAGATAAGAACAATTCGTCTTTTTGAAAGAAATGATTCGGGGTAACTGACCACTTGACGCAATGCAAGAAACCCTAATGTTCTCCAGCTGATCATTGGCATTGGTTCTGGTTTTGTCTCTCCTTCACTCAACAGTCTGTCCATCCATGTGATAAGTTGGCAATAGATCTGCTATAGATCTGCAATAATCTACTATAGATCTACAATGGATTTGCGATAAATCTGCTATAGATCTGCAATAATCTGCTATAGATCTGCCACAAACTGCGAACACCGTCTTCCTCACCTATTGTGAATAAACATGGTGATCCTATTTATATAAGTTTGACTGGTGATAGTTCTCCAGCTGACAAGAATGGAAAGGGCTACAGATAGAAGTGATAGAAAGTAGAAGATTCAGGAAGTACCTACAAGTTAGAGCTACAGTGTCTCTTCTTTGTACTGGTATCAGGCGCCTTCAATTCATTTGGCAAGCTACATCTTCTTTTGCTCTTGTACATAGTGATCTATTTGGGCTGATGTTCTCACAGAAGACACAGACACAGGGAATGACAAGGCTAGTAGATGAGTGATGGAGAGTTCATGAAGGAATGCACACAGCAAGATCTGATCCTAAAAAGCGATGGTAAAGAACAGGGTGATGGTGCATATTATTCATATAAACTCATGTTACCAAATCAGGGCTGCCTCAGATGTTTAGTCTGCCTAGTTACATTTCTTGGTTGTTCCTCCCCACTTCATCTGTCATTTCCTTTACTTACTTTTACAAACAGGAGTGCTATATTACTAGTGATATTCCCCAGGCTGATTAGTAATGATAATACATGAAAGCATAAGATGTATATCTTCCTTAACTTACTCTTTCAAACAGGGAGGTGATTTAATAAAATAACATTCCACAGATTGAATCAAAGCAATAATGTAAGGAAGCATATAATGAATATTTTCACTCGTAAGTTAATACAATGATTGTCATGTGTATGGTATGAATATTGAGGTGCAGGTGAAGTACTCATTGTGAAATTTCACACCGCTTCTCATCCATTAACACAACATATATACAGAGTGATAGAGAGATGAGATGACAAAGTACAACTCATTCTCTCAATTCTAACACCAAATCTTCTTCTTCTTCGTTCACTGGAGTGCCTGGACTGGGTTGTTAGCCTGACTGCAGTTCGGTCAGAGTGCCAGATGCAGTGTCGTCATTCTGCAACTCGGTTCGAATATATCACAGCAGTTTAAAACGCTGGAACTGTCATCAATGCTAATGCTAGACCTGGTTCTATGGAGCACAAATGAACATGCATCAGTGGCCACCAGATTACTACAAAGAGCTGTAGATACATTTGTTGCATGGGCAAATAGATGGTGTGTCAGCATAAACACTGACAAGTTCAGCACCACCCTATTTACCCTCTCTCCAAAACAAAAGGCAGGGACCATCCAGATAAATGGAACACCCCTAAGAGAAGATAAAGAACCAACATACCTTGGAGTAACATTTGATGGCAGGCTGACACGGAGAAAGCACATCAACAAAGCAGTAGCAAAAGCCAGAAGTAAAATAGCCATCCTGAGAAAGCTAAGTGGAACCACACGGGGAGCAAAGTTAGCAAACTTAGCAAAGTTTATCAACAGAGCATACGGCCACACCTGGAATACTGTCAACTGCGTGGTGTTCGGCATCAAAAACCACACTACAAGAGCTGGGCAAAATCAAGCACTTAGAGTCACCACAGGAGGGATGAGATCAACCCCTATAGTGGACATGGAGAAGATGGGGATGACACAAGCACTGACTGAGCGCAGAGATACGAAAACGCTAATACAAGCAGAAAAGTTCCTCAGCTTGCCAGGCCACCCTATTAAGAACAGATTTGAAAACCTAGTTATGGGGCGGTTGAAAAGAAGTAGTTTTATCCACCAGGCCAAACGACTCTGCAGAGAAACCACCGATCTGCCCACAGTTGGTATCCCCCTAACAACTATTCCAGAGCGAACTCCATGGAAAGATGAGCATAGACTATCATTACAAATCCAGACAAAAGTGAGAGGAATATTTGACAAGGAAGAACAGAACAGTGTGCAGCGCAGAACAGCCACTCTCAGCTTCCTTGATGAAGAATACCCACAGGACCTCTGGATCCGAGTCTACACAGATGGGTCAGCACAAAATGCTGTTTGAAATGGAGGAGCGGGAGTGTACATAGAATACCCTAATAATACCAGGGGCACAGTTAGAGTACCGACAGGAAAGTACTGCCATAACTACGATGCTGGAATTGAGGCAATCAAGATAGCAACAGAGAAATTACTAAATACCAGCAATGGTACACAACCTGTGGTGCTATTGACATATGCAAAATCAGTACTCGAGGCGCTCCTGTCTGGGAAATTGCCAGTACTAAGGACACTACTTTCTGAACTTAGCAGTCAGCATAAAGTCACCATACAATGGATACCATCCCACTGTGGAGTACCCGGAAACGACAGAGCTGATCAATTGCCTAAGGAAGGAGCCAAAAAAGAAGAGCCTGATGTTCCCGTTACATACCACGAAAAGAAAAGAATGATCAAATCAGTCAGAAAGCCACCAAAACCTGCTCAAGATGACTACCACGTTATGGATAGACCAGAACAAGTCATTATTCTGCGCCTCAGGACAGGGCACAATAGATTACGCAACCACATGTATACAAAATTCAAGATTGGTGAAACAACCATGTGCACTTGTGGATTGGCGTCGCAAACAGCAGAGCACATACTCCAAGACTGCACAACATATAACATATCTAGAAAAACCTTCTGGCCTAGAGAGACGACAGTGGAAGAACAACTCTATGGACCACTGTGTGAACTGAAAAAGACAGTTCAGTTCATACAAGAGACAGCATTGCAGTTATAGACATATTTCAAGCGAACGAAAGAAGAAGAAGAAGAAGCTAATCAGTCATGCAACACAATCTTTTTTCACATCACGGACGTATATACACAATAGGAAGAAAACTTTCATTCCTCCTTCTCTCATTCTCGTGTGTTGAAGATTAGCCGTGGATTAAAAGGGGGCAGCGTCCGGCACAGAAATCATAGCTTGTCTTTAACTAAACCTGCTCTGAATGCAATCAGAGAGCTATAATGGGTTTAGATTAGAGAAACAATCTGGGCTTAGACTTGCCTTTTCTCCCAGCTTAAGATATAGTGTTCGTACAGCACTTCTATTGGAAACAGAAGATAAGATGGAGTCAGATATTTTCTAGACAGTGACGGCGGAATTAGCCATTGCCCGAACAGGGAGAGAAGTGGCGGCTATCTCCAGATGGAATAATATTTATTCTTTCGTGCTGGAACCTTCACACACAGAACTCATATACACAAAGCTTTACCTGACGCATGTGTCAGCTACGTATCCGTTTTACAGAGGCATTCCGACATGAATCAGGCGAGGGACACACAATTATAAGATACTCCATACGAAAAACCCAACCGGCTTCTTAGGATATCAAACTGTATGTGCCATATCAAGGCTCTCCCCTACCCATAAGTCCTTGCAATGACGCTATCCTTGTTAGGTCAACCAATGGTTTCACAAGATTCGAACGCGTGACCTGTCCATCATTGGGTGACACCTCTATTTTTAGACGTGATGCCACATTCCTGACATTCCGATGCGCTTTAAGTGTAGGCACTGTGTAGAACAATGTGTTTTCGAGTAGTGATGTGCAGCTGGGTAATGAACTGAGGTGTGCAAAATGCGACAGTCGTCCACACCTTAATAACGATCTAAAGCACTTATCCTAGATACTCCTCCACTCACCCACCCCTTAACAACGAATTATGCTAAGCCATACCCACTACAACCAATAATACCAGGCCATTTTTACATTTTTAAGGTTTTCATTTAACGATCTGAAATAGTAAGATGGTAGTGTTTATACCCGATTCACTAAAGACCAATAATAATCGTTATCTTTTATTTTCAATTGAAAAATAAAATGAAAACCTTTTTTTTTTAAATTAACAATATGTAATTTAACTTTTAGTTCTTAAAGTTTAATTTTTAAACACCCACACCAGGAAGTCGATAAGTACCAAAGCGCACGAGATTTGAAAAATTAGGTCATTTTTGTGAGGTGTGCGGTATAACCCACATATAACGTTTTATACCGTGACCTATGAGGTTGCCAACCTAATTTGCAAGGCTAGTTACCACATTACATACTACTCTGTGTCATATCAATGTAAAACACCACCAATACTGAAAGCATAACTGAAGACGATATACAACACAGGAGGAAAGGAAAATTCCCAGGACAGATAACACCTCTGTTGACGAAATTAAAGCTGTCCTAACACTCTGCATGAATATAGTGTGTGTGTGTGTGTGTGTGTGTGTGTGTGTGTGTGTGTGTGTGTGTGTGTGTGTGTGTGTGTGTGTGTGTGTGTGTGTGTGTGTGTGTGTGTGTGTGTGTGTGTGTGTGTGTGTGTGTGTGTGTGTGTGTGTGTGTGTGTGTGTGTGACCCATGTGTTTTCTTGTTATGGACTTGACACGTGTGTATCTGTAATTTTTTTTTTATTTTGACTTGACACATGTGTATCAATGACACGTGTCCGATCAATGTAAAGCACCACCAATACTGAAAACTGAAGTTAAAGCTGCTATACAACACAGTGTGAGAGAAGGTAAATCCCCGGCTACAGATAACACCATGTCGAAGAAACTATAGCTGTCTAAGAATTTGGTATAGAAGTGATAAAATTGATGAATGTATCTAACAGGGGATACGTACCTGATGATCTCTTCAAATCTATTATCAACGTTCTATAAAAAGAAATCTGGTGCAACGGATTGTGTAGAAATTCTCACAATTTATTTAATGAGACTTGTGTCTAAAATACTAATGAGAATACAAATAAAATCAGAAAATGAAGATGAGTAGTGTGGATTTGCATACGCCAAATTCGAGCAGTAACAGAGAGAATGACTGACATTAGTAAATATCTTTATTTATGCTTCCCTTGAAAGCAACAGAGGTGTAGTTCCTAATATGCATGTTGTGAATTCCTTGGACTGCCAGAGTAACTAACGACGATTGCCTGAAAGAGGCTAATGAAACTAGAACATTATATTGTGTGTTGTGTTGTTTGTCCATCAAGAATGATTATGACCATTCATTTCATCCAGTGGGGTTGAAAGTATGGAGCCGTGAGTTCTAAGATGGCTGATAAGGCCTATGTTGGCTCGAAATGTTCTTTGACAATGTGGACAAAGAATGCTTGACGTTTCAGGAGGAGGATTTCCTGCAGTGGTTTTTCTGCCCTGCCTTTTCTTCACAGCTCTTGCGGTCCTGGTTGCCTCACACGTGACTGCACTCTTGCGTAATGATGCACGCCACGAATTTCAGTATCTGGCTGCAGTCTCCCAGGTGTCATGATGAATTCCAAAAGCATTCAGTGAGATTTTCAGTGTCTTTAAAGCGTTTCCTCTGGCCGCCTTGGAAGCGTTTACCACGACACAACTCGCCGTAAAAAATTCGTTTAGGGAGCCTGTGATCTGGCATGCGAGTCAAGTGACCAGCCCAGCGAATCTGATTCTTCATTAATAGAGTGTGGATACTGGGCATGGACGCTTTTTCTAGGACTTCAGTGTCTGGGATCTTGTCTTGCCATTTAATCTTCAGTAGCTTCCTAAGGCAGAGTGTGTGGAAGTGGTTTAATTTCCTAGCGTGTCGCTGATAAACAGTTCAGGTTTCACAAGCATATAGCAGTGTGGATAATACAACTGCTTTGTTGAACATTATATACAGCTAATTACATACCCGTACATTGTATACATTATATACAACAATAAGAAAGAGACAAACAGCTTTCTTTAGTCTTGTGATGAGAAGAGAGGCACTGGAGAACATTGTATCGTCTGGAAAGATCGATGTGATGCTGGATGTATTGAGACGGTGTCATTTAGGAGTATCAGAATCAGTCCATCCAGAAAATCAAAGACCGAGGTATGTGGAGTGACACGAACGTGTACACTGGTAAAGGTTAGCTTCACATGTACACGGGTGGGTGGTTAGATTCACGTGTACACGGGTGGGTGGTTAGCTTCACGTGTATACGGGTCGGTGGTTAGATTCACGTGTACACGGGTGGGTGGTTAGCCTCCCGTGTACATGAGTGGGTGGTTAGCTTCACGGGGACATGGGTGGGCAGTTAGTTTCATGTTGACACGGGTTCACTTTACGTAGGCAAGGGCGTAGTGAGTCACTTTACGTAGATAAGGGTCAAGTGAGTCACTTTACGTAGACAAGGATCCAGTGAGTCACTTTACGTACACAAGGGTCTAGTGTGTCACGTTACGAAGACAGGGGTCCAGTGAGTCAATTTATGTGTGGAAAGTGATGAGTGCGTGGTTATACACGGACAGGGCTTGGGTGAATTGCATAATGCGGACAATGCTCTATTTACGGGGACAAAGAGTAGATGGGTTGACTACAGATCTAGTGTGGTCATTGTATCTTAACGTTTCACGATAGGTGTCCAGGTAGGCATCAGCTCCGACGTGAAAGAAAACACAAGTCAACGACTATCACAGACGCAGCAGACAGACATTGTGTGGTTTAAGCCACTCCGCCCGTACTGTCTCCACTATATGCCTCCATAAGTCACCTACTGGTATAATTTTTTCACTATCATTTTTCACTGTGTGAGTGAGAGAGTGGGTGAGAGAGTGAATGAGAAAGAGTGTGAGTGAGAGAGTGAGAATGAGACAGAGAAAGTGACAGAGTATGTATGCGTGTGTGCCTGCGTGAATGGAAGAGTAAGTGATTGTCTGTGTGCACGTATGTGTGAGAGATTGAGTGAGTGAATGAGTTAGTGTGAGAAAGAGGTTGTGTTGTGTGTCTGCCTGTCTGTGTGAGAGAGTGAGAAAGTGAGTGAGTGAGTGTGAGTTAGAGAGCCAGCGAGTAAGTGAGTGAGTTAGGGAGAGTGAGTTAGTGAGTGAGGGGGAGAATTTGTGAGTATGTGTGTATGTGCGTGTGTGAGTGAGTGTGAGAGTGAGTGAGTGTGTAAGAGAGAGACAGTGGGTGAGTGAGAGAGTGCATGAGAAGTGAATGAGTGTGAGAGAGAGAGAGAGAGAGAGAGAGAGAGAGAGAGAGTGGTGAGTGTGTGTGTCTGTGTACTTGTCTGTGTGTGCGAGTAAGAGAGTGAGTTAGTGTGGTTTAGAGAGTAAGTGAGTGAGTGTGAGTGAGAGGGTGAGATTATGTGAGGCAGCGTGTATGTATGAGTAAGTGTGTGGGTGGATGTGTGTGTGTATGTGTGTCCATATGTGTGTGTGTGTGTACATGTGAGGATGTGAGTGTATGTGTGTGCATGTCTGAATGTGCGTATGGGTGTGTATGTAGTGTGTGTAAATGTGTGTATGTGTGTATGCTTGTGTATGAGTATGTTTATATGTGTGTTTATGTGTGCGTACATGTGTGTGTGTGTGTTTATATGTATGTGCGTGTGTATATGTGTGTATGTGTGTATGTGCGTGTGTGTATATGTGTATGTTCGTGTATGTATGTGCATATGTTTGTGTATCCGTGTGTTGCCGGGGCCCATAAGGGAAGCAAAGAATAGCAACACTGCAACCTACCACGCATGTCGTAAGAGGCGACTAAGGAGGCTTGATGGTTCCGTCGCCCTGCTACTGAGTGAGTGCGTGGCGCGACACTGTGAGCTGTGAGTTTCATGTGAAATGCTTTTTAATCTGCCCGAGGTTTTTTGGAACGTGACTGCATGTTCAGGAGCGATGGCGGATGGCTATGTCCCAGATTTGACCGGTTTTTGCCTTATGCAGAAATGCGTGGCTGCTGGGCTTCTGGTTGACTGCCACTGCCATAGACGATGAACTGTATTTCATGGACTGTGTGGGTGAACATCTAGGAAACATCCAGATGGGAAAATGACTGCCGATTCCATCAGAAATGAACTGGGTGTTTTGTGGGGGACTATTGTGTTGACATTCTGGCGCGCGGCATTATGCACAGTGTATCTGTGCGGGCTGTTGTTTGTCGAGACTCCTGTCTTTTTCACTTTTCACTATTGGGCAGTGGGGAGCGTTTTGTGTGATATTCACTGGCACAGGAACGGAGCATAATGGGGACGACCCGTTGCTGTGAAGTTGGAACTGCGACTAACTAACTAACTAACTAACTATATGTTAGTGTATATGTGTGCATGCATGAAGTGTATGCGAGAGAGTGTGTATCTGTGTGTACGTGTGTGTAAGTATGTGTGTATGGGTGTGGATGTGTGTATGTGTGTATATATTTGTGGGTTTATGTGTGTATTTGCGTATGTAGTATTGTGATGTATGCTCATGTGTGTATGTGTATATGCTTTCGTGTGTATGCGAGGGAGTGTGTATTTGATAGCGTCAGCGTGTGTGACTGTCTGTGTGTGAGTGAGAGTGAAAGAGAGTGTGATATAGAGTGAATGAAAGATGGAGAGAGTGACTTAATGGGTGAAAGAGTGATTGCGACTGAGAGAGAGAGAGAGAAAGAGAGAGAGAGAGAGAGAGAGAGAGAGAGAGAGAGAGAGAGAGAGAGAGAGAGAGAGAGAGAGAGAGAGAGATTTGAGCGCAAGCATGTCATTCAACATGATATTCCATAATTTTTGTGTATTCTCATGTTCATATTATCATTTTGAATGCCAATTGATGTTATCATTTACAATATGAACACATGTACATCACTGTAGAGTGAGTGAGAGAGTTAATGAGTATGAGAGAGAGAGAGAGAGAGAGAGAGAGAGAGAGAGAGAGAGAGAGAGAGAGAGAGAGAGAGAGTTCATGAGTATTATATATCATCATTTTATCATTTTGTATGCCACTTGATTTTATCATGTATAATATAACATTACTGTAATGTGAGTGAGAGAGTTAGTAAGTGGGAGAGAGAGAGAGAGAGAGAGAGAGAGAGAGAGAGAGAGAGAGAGAGAGAGAGAGAGAGAGAGAGAGAGAGAGAGAGAGAGAGATAGTGTGTGTGAGATAGAGAAAAGATAGAGAGTTGAATTGCATCACTAATTTTTACGCTGCACAGTGTATATGTACAATTTTTTCTCCATTTCTTACAATTTTTTGCGAGAATGTTCACGACAATCGTCAGTGTCTCAATTGTGTGTAAAGTGTGGGAGTTTGTTCTTATTAGTTTCAATGATCATGTGAGGTATCATGTATGTGTCTAGATGTGAGGGTGTGTGTGGGTGTGTATGTGAGGAATGTAAGTGTGGGGAGTGTGGGGAATGTATGTGTGGGGGGATTGTGTGTGGGGGATGTGTGTGGGTTGATGGGTGATGTGTGGATGGGTGAAGGGATGTGTGGTCGGTGGGGATGTATGTGTGTGTGAGGGATGTGTGTATGGGTGGGGATATGTGGGAAGGATGGTTGGAAGTATATTTGTGTTTGTGGGTTGGGGGTGTGGGTAGGGAATGTGTACTTGGGTAGGTGAATGGGTGTGTGGGAGATGTGTGTGGGTTGGGGGTTGGGTGTGTTATGGGTGTGGGGGATGGGTGTAGGGGTTGGGTGTGGCGATGTGTCTGTGAATGGGATATGTCTGTGTGGGTGGGAGTGTGTGTTTGGATGGGGTAAATGTGAGTGGGTGGAGGATGTATCTGTGGGTGGTGAGGATGTTTGTAGGTGGGGGTGTGTGGGTGGGTGGGGAGATGTGTGTGTGTGGGTGAGAGATGTGTGGGCGGGGATGTGTATGGAGAATGCATGTGGGGGATATGTGTGTGTGGGGGGAATGTTTTAATGTGTGGGGTGTTGTGTGGGAGGGGAGATGTGTGGGGGAGGTTGGGATATGCGGGTGGATGAAGGATGTATGTGAGGATGGGGGATGTGTGTTTGGCTGGGTGGTTTGGGTGTGTGTGGGTGGGAGGGTAGATGAGAGATGCATATGTTGATGGGAGGTGGGTGATGTGTAGGTGTGAGTGTTTGATGGATGAGTACGTGAGTGGGTGGATATGTGTGAGAGATGAGTGTATGGGTGGGGGATGTGTGTGTGGGTGAGAAGATGTGTGTTAACGGCGGATGTGTGTGGGTGGGGTATATGTGGGTGGTGGGGTGTGTGTGGGTGGGTGTTGTGTGTTTTTGGATGAGGAATGTGTTGGTGGGTGGGGGTGTGTGTATGGGTTTGGGGATGTGTGTGTGTGTGTGAGTGTATGGGTAGTGAGATGTGTAGTTAAGGGATGTGTGATTGTGGGTAGGAGATCGGGGGGAGGGGGTGGTTAGCGAGTGGGTGGGTGGACGATGTGTGGGAGGGTGAGTGTGTGTAGGTTAATGATGGGTGGGGGTGTGTGTGTGGGTGCGGGATGTGTGCGTGGGGAGATTGTGTGGGTGCGGAATGTGTGTAAGTGGGGTATGTGTGGATGGGTGTGGGTTTTGTGTGTGTGGGTGTTGGATATGTGGTTGGGGGATGTGTGTTTGGCTGAGTGGCTGGGGTGTGTGAGTGGGTGGTGGAGTATATGTGGGTGGGTGAGTGTTGGTAGGTTATGGGATGGGTGGAGGATGTGTGCGTGTGGGTGGGGAGATGTGTGAAGGTGGGGGTGTGTGGGTGGGTGATGATGGGTGGATGCATGCAGGTGTGCCTGAGTTTGTGTGTGGGTGGGTGGGGAATGTGCGTGGAGGGATTGTGGTGGGTGAGAGATGTGTGTGTGTGTGTGTAGGTGGGGAGATTGTGTCTGTGGGTGTGTGGGTGGGATGTGTGGGTCGGGGGTGGGTGGATGGATGGGGGTCATGTATGTGCCTGGGTATGTGTGTGGTTGGGTGGTGATGTGTGTGTCGGGGACACGCGGATGGGTGGGTGGGTGGGTGGGGGATTTGTCTCATAACATGGTAACATGCATTGTTTTATGTTTACAACATTCATTTGACAATGTTTTTTTTTTCCTACGTGAATGCACTATGCACTGATGAACGAAAGATGAGTAATTGGAAGGGCCGAATGTAAGACGGGCCTGCGTACCCAATTTTTTACAATGTGAAAATAAAGTTCGTTCGTTCGTTCGTTCGTTCGTTTGTTCCTTCGTTCGTTCATCTCATCTCATCTCATCAGGTTCCTCTTATGCCTTGCGGTGTCGAGGTGAAGCATAAACAGCGGGAGAGTGCTCGTGTATGGGCATCATATGACCGTACTGTTATAGCCCGATTTCTGTAGTATACTCTGACCAAATGCAAAAGACAAAACAATATGCATTGTTTGATGCACACGAAAGCAGCTGATCACACATAATGCGTTATTTCGTGCACAGAGACAATATATTATTATATGTGATGCACTGATTAGCACAGTAGACATTTCGTTTATTAAAGGATTTTATAATAATGGAAGCAGCGGCAAAGAGAACTGGTCACAACACCATGTATGTGTCATTCAGGAACAGTTTAACATTCGTACCGTCGTATCTGTCCTAGGATTAACCAACATTCTCACCAGACAACAGGAAACACTATGTCATTACAAATGTCTTTCCTCTGACAGGTACAAAACACTCGTTAATTAGAGAGGCTTAGAGAAATGCAACCTATATAATTTCAACATAGATAGCTAAGGGCGACAACACAATTCAAGTTCGATACTGTTAACGATTGGAAAGTGATTACTCGTGTAATTACTGCAAAAGTGTTTCTAATCCGTGGACATAAAACTGGATTAAGGGATTACATATCCGCTTAGGGGATTATTACAGCCAGTGGATAGTATAAGTCTTGCTATAAGAGAACAAAATGTGTATATAATGTAAACTTTTTCGAAAGTAAGTACCACATCTGATCACCACTGTCAACAGTCACTTTCACCGAACCCAAATATACGTGAGTATAATATGTGTTACTTTTGATGGTTTTAGATGTCGCCATGCTTAGCTTGCATTCCATGGTTGGGAAGCTATCACACCAGCCTCACACTATGAACATGTATGGTTCACTTGCCTATGATCTGTTTTAGTTCAGGAGATTATGGTTGTTCATCTTTATAGTAGAAAGATACAAGATTGTTCGTCTTTATAGCAGAAAGATAAAAGAAGACTAAGCGTCTACCATATACTTGATTAAGCTTTCGGATCCTCCATTTATACAGGGGTACTTTACTGCAAGATTTCGTCTTTCCTCTTGTGTCGTTGGATGTACTTTACTTTCTTATTTCGTTGTTTTCCTCTTCTACCATTAAGAGTAAACTGTACTGTCTGATTCACTATCTCGATTTCCATGCTAAAGTTTAAACGAGTTCATAATCTTAGACTCATCATATTCTGTTCTAGTCTCTGGAGTTAGTGGGCGTCTTCTAGTGTTGCTCTTTCTGAATAACAAGGCAGTTGTCGCGCCTATTAGTGTTGTAATCTTTGCAGCCAATACCGCTCCACTTTCGGTTATCCAACTCCAATCAACAATGTTTACTTCCCCTAATTGTCCTTCCACTAGGTCCATCACATCTAAAGCCACATTGTCCTACAAATTCCTTCGCATATAATCCCACTTTGCCCTTCCAATATTTTCGGCACAACTAGTTTCACAACTATCAATGCATTTTGTCCTTCATATCTAGCTCAACACTATTTCCAGTAGTATCTTGACATTTAGATTGAAATGTCTCCATGAAGTTCCTGTAAATGTAGTTTCATACTGTTCTTCCATCAGGTCCTCGACATCAATTCTCAACCTGTTATTCATTAGTTCCTTCACACCTAACCCCACACTTATCTTTTCATTAGTTCCTTTACACCCTATACGCATCTAGCCTATCCATTAGTTCATCAACATCTAATTCCAAATAGTCATTCCATTAGTTATCTAATTCCAAGTTCAATTACACCCAGTTCCACACTGTTATTCCAATTAGTTCGTTACTATCAAGTGGCTTGTCTTGCACTAACAGCCATGACTGCATCTATTTGAATAAACTCACAATGACAGCTTCCCCGCAACCTGTCAAATAATTAATAAATAGTTCAATAAGTCAGTCCGTCAATAAATTAATGAATCATACAATCAACCATTCACTCAGTCAACATCTCAATAAGACATTCAGTCAACCAATCAGTTAATCACCCAATCAGTCAAACATTCAAGAAAGCCGGGTCACAGACACAAAAGTAATGTAACGAGGCGGCACATATTTCTATGTTTAGTGACTTCTACCCATCCTCTCTGTCCACAGATCATGTACAAGGCAGTTGTAGTCCTCTTGGCTGTTGCCACTCTTTCCATGAGTGCCCAAGCTTTCGGCGGCTATGGAATTGGTGGAATTGGTGGAATAGGATATGGTGGACTCGGATATGGTGGACTCGGATATGGTGGACTCGGATATGGTGGACTCGGATATGGTGGACTCGGATATGGTGGACTCGGATTAGGTAAACTCGGATATGGTGGACTCGGATTAGGTGGTTATGGATATGGACTAGCGGGCATTGGTGGAATAGGAGGCATTGCTGGAATAGGAGGCATTGGTGGAATATACGGTAAGTTGGTGGCTTTTATTTATGGCGTAACCATTTTTGATTTATTTATAATAAGGTTTCAGGTGTTCATTAGACGTCTGATTGCTATGGATCTTCTTTCTTTCTGTCAACCGACTACGTGAAATTTGGTCTCAGATTGTATTCAAACACACGCTGATTGGACCACAACTGGTGGCATCTTAAGTTGGTGTGTACAATGCACATGGCGCAGTGCACATTGCACAATACACTGGATATACTACACAGGGTACATATGGCAGTGTATATATGTCATAGTACACATGGTAAAGTACACACATGGACCAGTACACACATGAACCAGTACACACATGAACCAGTACACACTGCACACGCATATGCATGCAAAGCACATACACATATTGTATATGGTGCAGTTGTAAATAAGAATCTGAGGCTTATGGGTTAGGGAACGCAATTTCACAATTCACCGACATACCGAGTCGAGGTGTCGAAATCAGCTGTAGGCAACTTGGGAGCGGATCGCTTTGCGTTCATTTCGATGATATAAGTGTCTGAAAGCAACGACAAACTACTGAATGTAAGCCTAGTAAACCAACATTGGGTTGGCGTGGGTGGCATCTTACTGAAAGTGGCATTTATATTAAGGTAGATTACATGGTAGATGTTGTTGTGTACATATAGCATGCATGGTACCACATGTAAAGTGAATGTGACGCAATACATGCAGTCACTACAGTGCCCCGCAGCGATAACGAGGGTCAAGGGGGAGGGGGGACCCAAGCCTTAATAAAATGATCTCCAGAGGAAGAGCTGCCTTCCGCTGGAAGTGGGCACGGGACTGGATCCGCAAGCCGCGAAAGGAGCACGAAGAAGGCAACACGGCAGCAACGAGGTTTACTGTCAGGGGCCTAGCTAGCGACCATTACAGAGGCAAAGACTGCGGTCAACTGCCGGCGGAAGAAGCTGACTTTCCCACGGCCAGTTACGGTGCAGTGTCAACATTGATAGATGCGCCCTCCGGGTGCTCAATGATCGCCCCACGCCCCACCGAGGGTGGGATGACCTCTAGGCAGTTACATATAGCGAAGCCGATAAAGGAAAGTCTCGATAAATACGCACGACAGGAGAAAGCTGTCTGGGAATCATGACCCAGACTGGCCCGCCCCATAAGTGTGTCAAGAAGATAAAGGGGCTGAAACGTTCGGGGTGGGGAACTACTTCTGATGATCAGAAGCCTCCTGTCGTGCTTGCTCCACAGCTAGGTTTTACCACTGGTGCAAACCGGCTTCCAGCACATATATGCAGGATTTGACTGGCGCTTGTTAAGTGAAGAGAAAAAGTTGGGATCAGATGTCAATCTCTAATGTCTTTCTTTCCTATTATCTAAAATTGGATGCGCATCAATAGCCTGCATTTATTCATCGCAATACATTCTCACTGTCCGCCCTTCTATCCGTAGCACAGTACACACAGCTTCAGGTATATTTATTTCTTCCTATTTTTGTTTCTTCGTTCTCTTTCTGTTTCTCTCTACTTTTCCTTAAATCTCAGCTTCCTTCTGGTCTTTCCTCATACCCTTTCTGTTCTACGCCTCTTTCTTACTCCTGTCGTTTATGTCATATGCCTAGTTCATGTTCTTATGTATATCATAAACATATTTTTTGTCCTTTATGTCCAACGACAATTTTCTGACCTTTTTTCTCCACGACGATGTTCTGTCCATTAAATTCTTCTTCCTCTTTCTAGCCTTTTTCTATCCATCTCTCCCCCTCTCCCCCTCCCTCCCTCCTCTCTCTCTCTCTCCCTCTCTATCTATCTATATCTATCTATCTCCCTCCCTCTCTATCTATCTATCTATCTATCTATCTATCTACCTACCTACCTATCCTACCTTATCTATCTATCTTATCTATCTCTATGTGTGTTTGTCTAGGTGGTTGTGGGTGGAGGAGGATATGTTGGTGGATGATTGATGGTGGGTTATGGGATGGGTGGGAGTATATGTGTGGGTGGGGAGATGTGGGTGTTGGGATATGTGGTGGGTGGGAGATGTGTGCAGGTGGGGGTAGTTGTGGGTTTGGGGATGTGTATGTGGGTGAGGGATGTGTATGGGTGTGGGATGTTTGGGTGGATGGGTGGGGAGTGTGTGTGGGTGAGAGATGTGTGGGTGAATGTGTGTGGGGGATGTATGTGGGTTGGGGGAGGGGTGCGTGATGGGTGTGGGTGATGGATTTGGAGATGTGTGTGTGGGTGGGGGATATGTCTGGCTGGGTGGGTGTGTGTGTGGCTGGATGGAGGATGTATGTGTGGGTAGTGAGGGTGATTGTAGTTGGGGGATGTGTGGATGGGTAGGAGATGTGTGGATAGATGTGTGTGTGGGATGTGTCTTTGGGATGTGTATGGGTGTGGTGTTGTGTGGGAGGGGAGTTGGGTGTGGATAAATGATGTTTGTGTGGGTGGGTGAAGGTGTGGTTGGGTTTGCGGGTGGGTGAAGGATGTGTGTGAGGGTGGGGGATGTGTGCTTCGATGGGTGGTTGGGATGTGTGAGTGTGGGTGGGTAGATAGGAGATGTATGTGTTGATGAGTGGGTAAGGGATGTGTGGGTGTTAGTGGTTGAGGGATAACTACGTGTGTCTAGGGATGTGTGAGGGGATGAATGTATGGGTTGGGGATGTGTGTGTGGGTTGTGTGTGCGTGGATGGGAGGTGTGTGTTTGTGAATGGGGAATGTGTTGGTGTGTGAGGGATGTTTGTATGGGTGGGGAGATTGTGCGTGGGTGGGGATGTGTGTGTATATGGGTAGGGGTGTGTGGTTAAGGGATGTGTGGCTGGGGGAATGGGTGGATGGAGGATGTGTGGTTGGGTAGAGGATGTGTAGGTGGGTGATTGTATATGAGTAAGGGTGTGTGGTTAAGGGATGTTTGGTTGGGGGATGGGTGGATAGAGGATGTGTGGGTGGGTAGAGGATATGTGGGTGGGTGAGTGTGTGCAGGTTAGGAGATGGTGGGGAGATGTTTGTAGGTGTGGGCTCGGGATCTGTGAGTGGGCTGGGGGAGATGGGAGATTATGTGGGTGAGTGAGGAATTTGTGTGTGGGTAGGTGCGGAATATGTGAGTTGACGGGGAGATGTGTGTGTGGCTGAGGAATGTGTGTTTGGCTGGGTGGTTGGAGGTGTGTGGGTGGAGGAGGATATTGGGTGAGTGATTGTTGGTGGGAAATGGAACGGGTAGAGGATATGTGAGTGGGTGGGGAGATGTGTGTAGGTGGGGGATGTGTGGGTTATTGAATGTATGTGTGCTTGGGGTGTGGGTGGAGTGGGATGTGTGGTGGGTGAGAGGTGTGTATGGGTAGGGAGATGTGTAGGTGTAGGGATGTGGTGGATGGGTGGGGGAATGTATTGTATGTGTGTGTGGTTGGGTGGGGGAGTTGGAGTGAATGGGGGATGTGTGGGTGGGTGGTGGATGTGTCTCATAACATAGTAATATGCATTGTTTATGTTTACAAAATTCATGTGACAATGTTTTTTTCCTATGCACTGTTGATGAAAGAAAGATGAGTGATTGGAAGGGCCGAATGTAAGACGGGCCTGCGTGCCCAATTTGTTACCCTTTGAAAATAAAGTCTGTTCGTTCGTTCGTTCGTTCTCTCTGATAATATTATAATATTTTATTTTCTAATACTTTGACAACAAACACACCCATTCACAAAACGGTAAAAGTATTGGAAACCCGCCATGTGACTGACAGATACAGTGCGTTTCATTTGTTCTTTAATAAACAAAATAAGCTAATGTTAACGTTTGTGGAGGCCATTTATATTCAAATAGCAAGACCAATTTTGTGTAAGCTAAAATACATGATATTCATATTAATATTACCGTGGCAGACAATTTAAATCACCGTGAACATATGTGGGTTGTGCATTTCAGCTTGAAGAATGTATCTTGCTGCTTTAGTTCATATCATGTGATGTCTGCAGTATTATGAAATGCATCGGTATGTACAAAGCTATAAAATATGCAATTTGTTGTTTGTCTTCATTGTTCAAACGTATATTATTCAATTATTTATCATTCAATGATATAACATTTATTTATTGTGCTTTCTTACCGTGTTTCTGCAGGCAAAGGCTTGTATTACTAAACTTGCTCCAGTTATAACCGAACCACCAGAACACGTTTACGGTTATTTGATCTCTGGTTGACATCACGTCTGGAAGTTATCTCCCGGTGCTAGGGTAACTTAGACCAACATGGCTTGAAGCTGGATGCTGATTTGATAAATAAACCTACCACATATCAACTGTCATTTGTTTGGTTTTCATATCTCGTACAGTGAATTACCGGCTTTTCATAATCGCGTATGCTCTACTGAAGCCAATCAACAAAAACTTATTTCCTTTGTATCATTAACGGTTACGTTTTACAGATCTCCATTTAGTTATCTTCGACATCTACTTGTCATAACCTTTTATTATTTCGGCCCTTTCTTTCGGCCTTCTACAATCAATATACTAAGCCCAAAACAACTCTTTTAACCAGCCTGATTCTATGACATCACAAACGGATAATATGAGACTATGTCAGTTAAAATAGCAAACGAACAATGCGGGTATGGCACGTTGATGGTGAAGTAACAACCGTGCATTGTGGGTTTTATTGATTCAGCGCCAAGGAAAACGTAGGTTTGGATCAAACATGCTACACAATCAAATGAATAAGTATTATCATGTAGTTTTGCGTTCACTGAGCTTTCAAATTGTGGAAGATACCACGAAACACAACAAATACTACCATGACTATTGTATGGATATATGTCGTCCTTCTGTCTAAATAGGGGGCAGGAGGGGGGCATATTAGCCAATGTATTGCTCATCGGCACTGAATCAGTCAAGCAGCAATGGAACAGTACAGGTTGAAGTAACAATGGGACAAAATGGGTGTAAAGCGAAAATATGGGTTAAGGTAACAATGAGTGCGTGAAATTAAGTGGATTGAAAAACAATGAGTCAAAGTGGGTTGAAAAACAATGGGACAAAATGTGTTAAAGTAACAATTCGACAATAGATAATAATAAGCTACTATAATGATCTATAATGATAGGAGTCAATTTAGATCGTGTCACATTTTAAGCGTGCGTAGTGCTTTGAGCGAATTGCACACTTTGGAAAGAGACCGGGAGAGAAATGATTCTTAAAAACGGGACACGAGCTGAGACCGCCGTAGGAAGCGCACGGATAAGAAGTCGCGCTGGTCATGGCAAATGATATATAGCCGCCTTGTGAATATAGTATTTTTATAATTATTTTAAAGAAGTTTACCCTGGATCTTTGAAGTGAATTTTCTGAGAATATGGTTCCTACTTTAACGAGACAATGTATTACGAGAAACTTTCCGGTGTCCTGTGAAATATTTATATAATTAAGTGTGTGGTTCTAAAATGGATGAAGAAGTGAAAGGGTTTCACAAGGCTAATTGAATGGCTAATACAATGATAACTATAACGGTAACTCAGAAAGAGCAAACCCCCTGGACGACAACATAGAAAGAATCCCTAAATAACAACGAAATAGTGGAGTTCGGTTGCAGTTCGGAGGAGTGAATCTACAGAGGTGTTTAAAAGACAATCCTACCTCGAGCACACTGACGCAAGAAGCATCCTCCGAAGCTAATCAGTGATGTGCTCACGACGGCAGGCTGTAAAGAGGCCGGAACGACTCCAGTCAGTAACATTGTCAAATAGAACTCTGACAATTCTGTGCTAAGTAACATTGTTAAACAGACCGACCCTTGACAACATTTATGTGTGCTAACGAAAATATATCCAGACGTCTTAGAGACCCCTGACGTAAATCTTTATCATCATCAACAGTAGCTGCAAAACAATCGCCCGCCCCATGCTCACAACTCTTCTTACAATAGCCTGTGGCTATATGTACAATTAGTTTTATTATAAGGTCAAGCAAGCATAATTTTTTTTATAATAATCGTAGGAAGACATAAGAAAACAGAAGCCATCATAAACATAGTACAAGCTGGCTTTAAATAAATTAGAGGCACATGCAAACATCTATTGAGACAGAGAAAAATTATAGAGTTCGATATAGATCTTGACTCTTGCCTTATTTTTGAATAGTCTATGCTGTGTGGATGGAAATCAACGGTAGCTTTAGATTTTAAAAAAATTAGACAATTTTGAGAACAAATGTCTTAGAAAAATTCTAAACTTCCACTGGACAGATTTCAGAACCAATACGCAAATAAGACAAGAGACTAAGCAAGACATTGTATCCAATTTTATAAGAAAACGACGTTGGAATTACATCGGCCATATACTCAGAATGGACAAGACAAGACTCCCCAACCAAGCCCTCTTATGGTCACCAGTAGAGAAAAGAAAACGGGGAAGACCAAGAGAGACCCTGCGTAGAACCATCATCAGAGAAGGCTCATTCAACGGTCAAGTGAACATCCAGGATCTACAACAGGTAGCAGCGAACCGCCGGACATGGAGAGTCATGACTTCTGCCCTATGCGCCACCTTAGGCTCAAGAGGAAAGACTAATTAACTAACTATGCTGTGTGGCGTTGGTAATCATGTCTGTCCACATCCTTCTGTACTGTACACTGTAAATCATTTCCGATACCGATGCTCCTCAATGCCACGATATCAGTATGTCTTGCATCTTCTCTTTTGCTCTTCCCAAGCCTCTCCCCTGCCAGTTTTCCTGTTGTAACGGCTTACCCCAGATTTTCCCCTGTCATGACAGGCCTTAATAATGGAGTATCTTCTTCAAATGCGAGAAAGCAGTTCTCGTTTAGATTTAATTTATTTCAAGATATCTAATTTACTCTTTCTATCCGCCCACAGTTTTCGCATTTTTCTTAAAACCATATCTCCGAAACTTAATAAATATTCCTCAGTTGTCCACGATGCGCTTCCGCACATCGTGATTGGCTCGAGATAGATCTTAAGAATTATTTCGCTCACCTGGATTGGCAAAGAGAAATTTCTCTACAGACTACTCAGCAGGCACGGTATGATTATCAACAACACAATTGGAAATTCAAAATTAATTAAGCCAATGCAAATCTACAGTAAAACACAATATATATCTCAATGCAGCAAATGCAAAATGACATCCGATAAAATAAATATAATTTCAGATATATTTAGCTCTAGTAATGAACGAAGCCGATAAGATAACGTAATTAAACACAAGAAACATACCTTGTTATAAACAACTCAATCAATTCCAACCTTTAAGAATTGGAGCAGACAGAACATCAAATGTCAGAATATACAAACAGCATGCGCATGTCCCGTGGCAGCATCATCATGTTGCAGATCATTTGCAGAACTTCGCCTTCATCGCCACTCGCCCAAAAAATGTCTCTGTCTCCTGCCATTGCTCATGCCTTACACATCCTCATTACGAAAGTGTCTGCGGTGTTCTCTATCCATCTACGTGTAGAACTTCCCTTTGCTTCTCCTTCCAGAAGCCATATCTTCCATCATTGTTCCTCCCAAGCCACTTATGACTGTGAACATGGATATTGAACAAATCTGCTCAAAAGCACATGTCAGCCTTTGAATATAAATGTTAGTGAAGAGTGTTAAACATTACCTGGACTGAGAGAAGAAACAAATAATTACGATCAATGTGAAGCACAGCTAATACTGATAGCAGAAGCTGAAGACTGCTATACAACACATGAGGAAAGATAATTGCCGGGCGCAGATAACAACACTGTCGACGAAATGAAAGCCGTCTGCCAACTGGATATTGAACACATCAGCTCAACAGCATATATCAGCCTTTGAATAACAGTATTAGTGAAGGGTGCTAAATATTCGCTGAACGGAGACCAGAAACTAATTACATTCAATGTCAAGAACGTAATCACACCACCACAAACACCGGGTACTAGAATCGGTAACTTTTACTAGAACACCATCACAAGTAATAAACCAGAGGTGATGTGACCGATGCCTTCCTCACCAAACAAACAACAAATACAACTATATGGAAATCTCTACATGAATAGTTAGAGAGAGAGAGAGAGAGAGAGAGAGAGAGAGAGAGAGTGAGAGAGAGTGAGAGAGAGAGAGAGAGAGAGGGAGGGAGAGAGGGAGAGAGAGTGAGAGAGAGGGAGAGAGAGGGAGAGTGAGAGAGAGGGAGAGAGAGGGAGAGTGAGAGAGAGGGAGAGAGGGAGAGAGAGAGTGAGAGAGAGAGAGGGAGAGAGGGAGAGAGAGAGAGAGAGAGTGAGAGAGAGAGAGGGAGAGAGGGAGAGAGAGAGGGAGAGAGAGAGAGAGGGGAGAGAGAGAGAGAGAGAGAGGAGTGTGTGTGTGTGTGTGTGTGTGTGTGTGTGTGTGTGTGTTCGTGCGCGTGTGAGAGAGCAACTCGTCTAGTTCCTTATTATGGAGGTGACACGTGTGTATCAATGACACGTGTCCGATCAATTTAAAGCACTACCAATACTATAAGTTGAAGATGCTCTACAACACAGGAGGACAGGTAAGTCCATCTTCATCGCCCATCTACAGATGTTGGTAAATTAGTATAGAAGTAATTATATATATATATATATATATATATATATATATATATATATATATATATATATATATATATATATATATATATATATATATATATATATATATATATATGCCGGCTCCCTGGCTGAGGGGTTAGCAGCTTTCTCCGTTAACCCCGAATACTCTCGTGGTTGACGTGAACGCACGAGAATCAGAAGTGGTCCAAGTCGCCCCAGTGATTTATGAGAGTATTGAGCCGGTCGCTCAGAAAGTCGTGGCGTGCTGATGAGCGTAATCTAGCCTAGGAATCAACATACAGCTGAAAGATGCTGGTGTTGACCGCAATATACTGAAACAGGATGGAAACGCGGGAAAAAAAACAATATATAAATATAGTGCAAAGGAGTGTGTAGAACAGATTTTCCCAAACTACGGCCCGCGGGCCACTTGTGGCCCGCCAGATATTAGTAAGTGGCATTCGAGGCCTCGTTATTTAAAATAATATATTTTAATAATTTCAAAAAATGCAATCGGAGCTTCCCGTCCGCGTGTGATAATTTACTCTGCTCGTGGTTGTTATGTTCAGATATTATCGAATGCACCTGTTCAGTTTGCAACCTTCAGCTGATCATACGATTTCATTCTGGCGACTATTGTCTGTCGAACAATTTGAACACTTGTGTTCATTCGCTCAGAGATACATTTGTCGTTTTGGTTTGACTTACAGATGCGAGCATTCATGGCTGTTATAAAAAACAAGCTACGTTCCAGACTCACGGAGAGTAACCTAGCTGCGCTTATGATCTTTGGGCACAACAGATTTGTACCCAGACAATGATAAACTGGCATCTTAACTTAAGTAACTGATTATGAAGAACAGTTAGAATTGTAAATTAATTATATTAATAGCGATTTTCGAAACTGATTTAAAATTTATTGTTAAATGAACTTTTAATTTTAAACCAAAAAATGACCGCAGTGTAGTACTGACACTGACTGCCTTTAAAGTTTTAGAAGTTTGTTGACGAAAGTTAAGAAAGGTAAGAAGGATATTGCACGAATTTTATAATTGTATAACGTTGTGGCCCGCTTAACTACCGAAAATAGTAGAAATGGCCCTCTGCTTGAAAAGCTTGGGAACCACTGGTGTAGAACATCGGAAAATTAGTTTAATGAGTCATGTGATTAAAATATCAATGAGAATTATAATTAGAAGATTAAGACATCAAATAAAAGCAGGAATTAGAGATGAGCAGTGTGGATTTTCGGAGGATAAAGACATACGCCAAATACATCTTCACAACGTTAACAAAAAGAAATATTAACATCAATAGAGATCTATATTTGTGTTTCTGATGGCTGTAGAAATGTGGTTTCTAAGGAGAATGCAAAGAATACCATGGACAGACAGAAAAACAAATGACCAAGTACTACAGGAAACAAATGAAAATCGTAAATTGATTAGAGAAATTAGACGTAGGCAGTCAAAAATTGTTGGACACGTTATGAGAAGAAATAAATTGGAGAACTTGGTGACAACTGGCAAGATCGAAGGTAACCGACCAAAGGGAAGACCGAGAAGTAAATACCTCGATGGCTTGGCCACATGGCATGGCCGAGACAGGAACACTGAGCTGATCCATGACTGTTGTGATCGAGTGAAATGGCAAGACATAACCGCCCACGCTTTCCGCTGGCACATGATGGATGGATTTGTGTAACATTAACCACCAAGAAATTATTAGAAAGTCTGGCATTCGCAGAATAATAACGAACATGAATTGGCAACAAAGAGCAGCATTGAGAACTGGCAACCAATTGGAAACAGTTCAACACATTAAACACGTATCAAGTACATCCATAACTAGGAAATGGTCAGTAATAACTTTAGTAGTTAAAAACTCCACCGCTGAGCAAATACGGCAGGGGTCTTCTGATCGTCAGAAGTGTATCCCCTTCCCCAAGTATTTCGGACCATTACACTCTTGATACTCTCTGGGGGCGGTCCCGTCCAGGTCAAGACTCCAGACGTCTTTCCGTTGCCGTGGAGACGTTCGGTCACATTTGTTGTCCCTGTTGTTGTGTTTGTCCCTTCGCTGTTAACATGTCCATTCCCAAGCCTTCCCTCCCTTGGTGGGGAGAGTTCGTGCAGCTTGTGTTTGCCCCTTCGCTGTTAACATGTCCATTCCCAAGCCTTCCCTCCCTTGGTGGGGAGAGTCCGTGCAGCTTGTGTTTGCCCCTTCGCTGTTAACATGTCCATTCCCAAGCCTTCCCTCCCTTGGTGGGGAGAGTCTGTGCAGCCTGTGCTTGCCCCTTAGCACGTGTGGTCGTGGGGAGCCAGCTTCTTCCCCAACCACGGTCTCTATCGCCTCCATTTGTCCTCGTCGCATGTTCCTTACTCGTGAACCGTTCACGGCGCCGTACTCTACTAGGAAGCAGGTTCTTCCTTTACGTTTCTGAACCCACCTCTTGGTCTCTGTAGTTGGGTGAGTGCGACTTACGGATGATTACCGCTATGTCATGGAAGTTGGAGAAGATCATACTAGGCAGAAGTTTAGAGAGTTGTAAAATATGTAAATAGAAGATCATACTAGACAGAAGTTTAGAGAGTTGTAAAATATGTAAATAGAAGATCATACTAGACAGAAGTTTAGAGAGTTGTAAAATATGTAATAGAAGATCATACTAGACAGAAGTTTAGAGAGTTGTAAAATATGTAAATAGAAGATCATACTAGACAGAAGTTTAGAGAGTTGTAAAATATGTAAATAGAAGATCATACTAGACAGAAGTTTAGAGAGTTGTAAAATATGTAAATAGAAGATCATACTAGACAGAAGTTTAGAGAGTTGTAAAATATGTAAATAGAAGATCATACTAGACAGAAGTTTAGAGAGTTGTAAAATATGTAAATAGAAGATCATACTAGACAGAAGTTTAGAGAGTTGTAAAATATGTAAATAGAAGATCATACTAGGCAGAAGTTTAGAGAGTTGTAAAATATGTAAATAGAAGATCATACTAGACAGAAGTTTAGAGAGTTGTAAAATATGTAAATAGAAGATCATACTAGACAGAAGTTTAGAGAGTTGTAAAATATGTAAATAGAAGATCATAACTAGACAGAAGTTTAGGAGAGTTGTAAAATATGTGAATAGAAGATCATACTAGAAAGGAAGTTTAGAGAGTTGTAAAATATGTAAATAGAAGATCATACTAGACAGAAGTTTAGGAGAGTTGTAAAATATGTAAATAGAAGATCATACTAGACAGAAGTTTAGAGAGTTGTAAATTATGTAAATAGAAGATCATACTAGACAGAAGTTTAGAGAGTTGTAAAATATGTAAATAGAAGATCATACTAGACGAAGTTTAGAGAGTTGTAAAATATGTAAATAGAAGATCATACTAGACAGAAGTTTAGAGAGGTTGTAAAATATGTAAATAGAAGATCATACTAGACAGAAGTTAGAGAGTTGTAAAATATGTAAATAGAAGATCATACTAGACAGAAGGTTAGAGAGTTGTAAAATATGTAAATAGAAGATCATACGAAGACAGAAGTTTAGAGAGTGTGTAAAATATGTAAATAGAAGATCATACTAGACAGAAGTTTTAGAGAGTTGTAAAATATGTAAATAGAAGATCATACTAGGACAGAAGTTTAGAGAGTTGTAAATATGTAAATAGAAGATCATACTAGGCAGAAGATTTAGAGAGTTGTAAAATATGTAAATAGAAGATCATACTAGGCAGAAGTTTAGAGAGTTGTAAAATATGTAAATAGAAGATCATACTAGACAGAAGTTTAGAGAGTTGTAAAATATGTAAATAGAAGATCATACTAGGCAGAAGTTTAGAGAGTTGTAAAATATGTAAATAGAAGATCATACTAGACAGAAGTTTAGAGAGTTGTAAAATATGTAAATAGAAGATCATACTAGCAGAAGTTTAGAGAGTTGTAAAATATGTAAATAGAAGATCATACTAGGCAGAAGTTTAGAGAGTTGTAAAATATGTAAATAGAAGATCATACTAGACAGAAGTTTTAGAGAGTTGTACAATATGTAAATAGAAGATCATACTAGGCAGAAAGTTAGAGAGTTGTGAAACATGTAAAAGAAGTCTACTAGACAGAAAAGTTAGAAAAAAGTTGTTGAAACAAAAAGAAACAGCCACTAGTCTGAAAGTTT
>JACEFZ010026274.1:0-75881 GCA_014155875.1 Cepaea nemoralis
GTGTTGTGACACTATCACCAGGCTGTCTCAGCGTGTGCCATGTCCAGTGTTGTGACACTATCACCAGGCTGTCTCAGCGTGTGCCATGTCCAGTGTTGTGACACTATCACCAGGCTGTCTGGGTGTCCATGTCCAGTGTTGTGACACTATCACCAGGCTGTCTGCGTGTGCCATGTCCAGTGTTGTGACACTATCACCAGGCTGTCTGGGGTGCCATGTCCAGTGTTGTGACACTATCACCAGGCTGTCTCAGCGTGTGCCATGTCCAGTGTTGTGACACTATCACCAGGCTGTCTAGTGTGCCATGTCCAGTGTTGTGACACTATCACCAGGCTGTCTCTGCGTGTGCCATGTCCAGTGTTGTGACACTATCACCAGGCTGTCTGTGTGTGTGCCATGTCCAGTGTTGTGACACTATCACCAGGCTGTCTCAGCGTGTGCCATGTCCAGTGTTGTGACACATCACCAGGCTGTTGGTGTGCCATGTCCAGTGTTGTGACACTATCACCATGCTGCTGTGTGTTGTGCCATGTCCAGTGTTGTGTGACACTATCACCAGTGTTGTGCGTGTGCCATGGTCCAGTGTTGTGACACTATCACCAGGCTGTCTCGTGTGTGCATGTCCATGTGTTGTGACACTATCACCAGGCTGTCTGTGTGTGTGCCATGTCCAGTGTTGTGACACTATCACCAGGCTGTCTCAGCGTGTGCCATGTCCAGTGTTGTGACACTATCACCAGGCTGTCTCAGCGTGTGCCATGTCCAGTGTTGTGACACTATCACCAGGTTGTCTCAGCATGTGCCATGTCCAGCGTTGTGACACTATCACCAGGCTGTCTCAGCATGTACCATGTCCAGTGTTGTGACACTATCACCAGGCTGTCTCAGCGTGTACCATGTCCAGTGTTGTGACACTATCACCAGGCTGTCTCAGCGTGTGCCATGTCCAGTGTTGTGACACATCACCAGGCTGTCTCAGTGTGTGCCATGTCCAGTGTTGTGACACTATCACCAGGCTGTTCATGTGTGCCATGTCCAGTGTTGTGACACTATCACCAGGCTGTCTTGCCACCTGTGTGCACATCACCAGGCTGTTGTGTCTCCACCAGGTGTTGTGAAGTTGCCATGTCCAGTGTTGTGACCATGTCCAGGCTGTTTCACCATGCTTTTGCCTGTCCAGTGTTGTGACACTATCACCAGGCTGTCTCAGCGTGTGCCATGTCCAGTGTTGTGACACTATCACCAGGCTCGTTCAGTGTGTGCCATGTCCAGTGTTGTGACACTATCACCAGGCTGTCTCAGCGTGTGCCATGTCCAGTGTTGTGACACTATCACCAGGCTGTCTCAGCGTGTGCCATGTCCAGTGTTGTGACACTACACAGGCTGCTCAGCGTGTGCCATGTCCAGTGTTGTGACACTATCACCAGGCTGTCTCAGCGTGTGCCATGTCCGTGTTGTGACACTATCACCAGGCTGTTTCAATGTGTGCCATGTCCAGTGTTGTGACACTATCACCAGGCTGTCTCAGCGTGTGCCATGTCCAGTGTTGTGACACTATCACCAGGCTGTCTTTAATGTGTGCCATGTCCAGTGTTGTGAAAATACCAGCGTTTCGTCTTTATGCGTGTTGCCATATCCCAGGTTGTGACACTATCACCATGGTCCCGTGTGTGCCATCACCAGTGTTTGAACTGTCCCGGCTGTCTTGCACTATCCACCAGTGTTGTGGCCATGTCCAGGCTGTCTAGCTGTGCCATGTCCAGTGTTGTGACACTATCACAGGCTGCCTCAGCGTGTGCCATGTCCAGTGTTGTGACACTATCACCAGGCTGTCTCAGCATGTACCATGTCCAGTGTTGTGACACTATCACCAGGCTGTCTCAGCGTGTACCATGTCCAGTGTTGTGACACTATCACCAGGCTGTCTCAGCGTGTGCCATGTCCAGTGTTGTGACACGATCACCAGGCTGTCTGTGTGTGTGCCATGTCCAGTGTTGTGACACTATCACCAGGCTGTCTGTGTGTGTGCCATGTCCAGTGTTGTGACACTATCACCAGGCTGTCTGTGTGTGTGCCATGTCCAGTGTTGTGACACTATCACCAGGCTGTCTGTGTGTGGCCATCGTCCAGTGTTTGTGACACACTATCACCAGGCTGTCTGGTGTGTGTGCCATGTCCAGTGTTTGTGACACTATCACCAGGCTGTCTCAGCATGTGCCATGTCCAGTGTTTGTGACACTATCACCAGGCTGGCTCAGCGTGTGCCATGTCAGTGTTGTGTGACACTATCACCCAGGCTGTCTGTGCGTGTGCCAGTGTCCCAGTGTTGTGACACTATCACCAGGTTGTCTCAGCGTGTGCCATGTCAGTGTTGTGACACTATCACCAGGCTGTCTCAGTGTGTGCCAGTGTCCAGTGTTGTGACACTATCACCGGCTGTCTCAGCGTGTGCCATGTCCAGTGTTGTGACACTATCACCAGGCTGTCTCAGCGGTGTGCCATGTCCCAGTGTTGTGACACTATCACCAGGCTGTTTCAATGTGTGCCATGTCCAGTTGTGACACTATCACCAGGCTGTCTCAGCGTGTGCCATGTCCAGTGTTGTGACACTATCACCAGGCTGTTTCAATGTGTGCCATGTCCAGTGTTGTGACACTATCACCAGGCTGTTTCAATGTTTGCCATGTCCAGTGTTGTGACACTATCACCAGGCTGTCTCAGCGTGTGCCATGTCCAGTGTTGTGACACTATCACCAGGCTGTTTCAATGTGTGCCATGTCCAGTGTTGTGACACTATCACCAGGCTGTCTCAGCGTGTGCCATGTCCAGTGTTGTGACACTATCACCAGGCTGTCTCAGCGTGTGCCATGTCCAGTGTTGTGACACTATCACCAGGCTGTCTCAGCGTGTGCCATGTCCAGTGTTGTGACACTATCACCAGGCTGTCTCAGCGTGTGCCATGTCCAGTGTTGTGACACTATCACCAGGCTGTCTGTGTGTGTGCCATGTCCAGTGTTGTGACACTATCACCAGGCTGTCTCAGTGTGTGCCATGTCCAGTGTTTGTGACCACTATCACCAGGCTGTCTCAGCGTGTGCCATGTCCAGTGTTGTGACACTATCACCAGGCTGTCTCAGCGTGTGCCATGTCCAGTGTTGTGACACTATCACCAGGGCTGTCTCAGCATGTGCCATGTCCAGTGTTTGTGACACTATCACAGGCTGTCTCAGCGTGTGCCATGTCCAGTGTTGTGACACTATCACCAGGCTGTCTCAGCGTGTTCCATGTCCAGTGTTGTGACACTATCACCAGGCTGTCTCAGCGTGTGCCATATCCAGTGTGTGACACTATCATCAGGCTGTCTCAGCATGTGCATGTCCAGTGTTGTGACACTATCACCAGGCTGTTCTCAGCGGTGTGCCATGTCCAGTGTTGTGGACACTATCACCAGGCTGTCTCAGCTGTGTGCCATGTCCAGTGTTGTGACACTATCACCAGGCTGTCTGTGTGTGTGCCATGTCCAGTGTTGTGACACTATCACCAGGCTGTCTCAGCGTGTGCCATGTCCAGTGTTGTGACACTATCACCAGGCTGTCTCAGCGTGTGCCATGTCCAGTGTTGTGACACTATCACCAGGCTGTCTCAGCATGTGCCATGTCCAGTGTTGTGACACTATCACGCAGGCTGTCTCAGCGTGTGCCATGTCCAGTGTTGTGACACTATCACCAGGCTGTCTCAGCGTGTGCCATGTCCAGTGTTGTGACACTATCACCAGGCTATCTCAGCGTGTGCCATGTCCAGTGTTGTGACACTATCACCAGGCTGTCTCAGCGTGTGCCATGTCCAGTGTTGTGACACTATCACCAGGCTGTCTCAGCGTGTGCCATGTCCAGTGTTGTGACACTATCACCAGGCTGTCTGTGTGTGTGCCATGTCCAGTGTTGTGACACTATCACCAGGCTGTCTCAGTGTGTGCCATGTCCAGTGTTGTGACACTATCACCAGGCTGTCTCAGCGTGTGCCATGTCCAGTGTTGTGACACTATCACCAGGCTGTCTCAGCGTGTGCCATGTCCAGTGTTGTGACACTATCACCAGGCTGTCTCAGCATGTGCCATGTCCAGTGTTGTGACACTATCACCAGGCTGTCTCAGCGTGTGCCATGTCCAGTGTTGTGACACTATCACCAGGCTGTCTCAGCGTGTGCCATGTCCAGTGTTGTGACACTATCACCAGGCTGTCTCAGGTCGTGTGCCATGTCCAGTGTTGTGACACTATCATCAGGCTGTCTGAGCGTGTGCCATGTCCAGTGTTGTGACACTATCACCAGGCTGTCTCAGCGATTGTGCCATGTCCAGTGTTGTGACACTATCACCAGGCTGTCTCAGCTGTGCGCCATGTCCAGTGTTGTGACACTATCACCAGCGGCTGTCTGTGTGTGTGCCATGTCCAGTGTTGTGACACTATCACCAGGCTGTCTCAGTGTGTGCCATGTCCAGTGTTGTGACACTATCACCAGGCTGTCTCAGTGTGTGCCATGTCCAGTGTTGTGACACTATCACCAGGCTGTCTCAGTGTGTGCCATGTCCAGTGTTGTGACACTATCACCAGGCTGTCTCAGCGTGTGCCATGTCCAGTGTTGTGACACTATCATCAGGCTGTCTCAGCGTGTGCCATGTTCAGTGCTGCCTGTTCTTCCCCTCAGGAGTCGCTGGCCTTTGTCCAGTTGTCTCCCTGGGCTCGGCGTGAGCGACTATCAAATAATTTTAGCCCTGCCATGCGCAGGTATCAGTTAGTGAATGTCTACAGTAGCACCTAGTGTCAGCATCTTCCCCACACCTATGACTCATTAGCAGCTCGACGTAATGTGCCAACATAAATATCAAATTACCAACATGTTTTAACAGAAGCTGACTGCATCCAACTGTCACCTCAGAAATAACACTGTGCTCATGAAATCAATTTGTTCTATGCGTTCGCTGGCTGTGTACTTGAGCATAGTTGACACACACGTGCTACCACTAGTAAGTGCACTGGACTGATTTTGTGTGAGGGTTAGCTTTCCATATGATCAGTGTCCATATGACCTGTGTCCATCGGGTGATTAATTTGAGGAAAGGCAAGGAGGCAGTCACCTCAGCTGGTATGCATAATGTGGATAACCTGCATGAACACAGACTGCATAAACACAACCTGCGTGAACACAACCTACGTGAACACAGCCTGCATAAACACAGCCTGCATAAACACAACCTGCGTGAACACAACATGCGTGAACACAACATGCGTGAACACAACCTGTGTGAACACTACCTGCATGAACATAACCTGCGTGAAGACAACCTGCATGAACACAACCTGCGTGAACACAACCTGCATGAACACAACCTGCGTGAAGACAACCTGCATGAACACAACATGCGTGAACACAACATGCGTGAACACAACCTGTGTGAACATAACCTGCGTGAAGACAACCTGCATGAACACAACCTGCGTGAACACAACCTGCGTGAACACAACCTGCGTGAACACAACCTGCGTGAACACAACTGACATGTATAAACTAACAGACTCTACGGCCACTGACAGTCACCTGAGTTCCTGGCGTTGCAAACGCTGTGATCTGTGGCGTCTGCTTGATCAGGGCCACTGGGCAACTCTGGGCAAACATGGACGGCTGGCTGGCAGTCATCTCTGCTTCTGTGGGTGAGAACAAGAGAACATGCTGCACAAGCATACACAGAACATTGTCAACTCTTGAAGTGCTCAGTCAGACACAGAACATTGTCAACTCTTGAAGTGCTCACTCAGACACACAATCACAATTTACTGAAATTTACACAAAACTACAGAACACAGACAGCTGAAACAGTTTTTTTTGTTTTGTCACCATTTACACATGTCACTGCACAAACAGATCACCATTCTCACATGTCAATGTGTGTTCTCTCACACAACAAACAAATCACCAGCAAGGATTGTTGATCTGAATATATTATAAACTAGCCAACATTGATTGTTGACCTTTGCATACTATAAACTACACAGCTGTGATTATTGATCTGAATATATAATAAACTAGCCAGCTATGACAGTTAATCTGAATATATTATAAACTACCCATCTATACACAGATGCATTCAGCAGACATTAGCAGAACCAGCCACTGACAACAGCCTCATACCCAAGGCAGTCTGTTCAGCTTGTGAGATTCGCTGATCCAGCCGGGTCTGGTCGTGGGGGCAGGTGAGCAAGCTCTGCGTGTCGTATCTGGGGTGTTGTAAGACTGAAGGCTGCAGCACCGGGGCTTTCTCCACCTACAGGTCCCGGAATACATGTCAGATTGTACAACGTTTCATGGACAGAAATAACATAATTAGTAGAGTGTTTCATAGAAAGAAAAACTTGAGATTGTAAAATGTTTTATAGAGCAGAAAATGTGAGATTGCAGAATAATAAATAGAAAAAACAACATGGAACAAACAAACAATGTGATATTGCAGAATAATAAATAGAACAAATTTAAGATTATAGAATGATTCACAGAAGGGAAACTTGAGACATTAGAATGCTTCTTAGAATGAAAAAAAACACTGCGATATTAGAGTGTTTCAGGGAAAGAAAAACTTCAGTCTGCAGAACATTTCACAGAGGATCAGAATAGTGGATACAAGAACAGAGAACATGACAGCAGGTACAATGACAGAGAACATGACAGTGGGTACAATGTCAGAGAACATGACAGCAGGTACAATGTCAGAGAACATGACAGCAGGTACAATATCAGAGAACACGGCAGCGGGTACAATGTCAGAGAACATGACAGCGGTTACAATGTCAGAGAACATGGCAGCAGGTACAATGTCAGAGAACATGACAGCAGGTACAATGTCAGAGAATATGACAGTGGATACAATGTCAGATAACATGACAGCAGGTACAATGTCAGAGAGCATGACAGCAGGTATAATATCACAGAACATGACAGCAGGTACAATATCAGAGAACATGACAGCAGGTACAATATCAGAGAACATGACAGCAGGTACAATGTCAGAGAACATGACAGCAGGTACAATGTCAGAGAACACGGCAGCGGGTACAATGTCAGAGAACATGGCAGCAGGTACAATGTCAGAGAACATGACAGCAGGTACAATGTCAGATAACATGACAGTGGGTACAATGTCAGATAACATGACAGCGGGTACAATGTCAGATAACATGACAGCGGGTACAATATCAGATAACATGACAGCAGGTACAATGTCAGATAACATGACAGTGGGTACAATGTCAGAGAACATGACAGTGAGTACAATGTCAGAGAACATGACAGTGGGTACAATGTCAGATAACATGACAGTGGGTACAATGTCAGAGACCATGACAGTGAATACAAACAGAAAACCATTCAACTTCACTGTTCAGAGATAGGCCAGAACGCTGCCTGAAGCTGAACATCTGGTGAGCACCTGACTGACACAAGATCAGACAACCAAGGTATGCTTGTGTGTGTAATCATGTCAGAACAAGGTATGCATGTGTGTAATCATGTCAGAACAAGGTATGCATGTCTGTAATCATGTCAGAACAAGGTATGCATGTGTGTGTAATCATGTCAGAATAAGGTATGCATGTGTGTGTAATCATGTCAGAACAAGGTATGCATGTGTGTGTAATCATGTCAGAACAAGGTATGCATGTGTGTGTAATCATGTCAGAACAAGGTATGCATGTGTGTAATCATGTCAGAACAAGGTATGCATGTGTGTGTAATCATGTCAGAATAAGGTATGCATGTGTGTGTAATCATGTCAGAACAAGGTATACATGTGTGTGTAATCATGTCAGAACAAGGTATGCATGTGTGTGTAATCATGTCAGAATAAGGTATGCATGTGTGTGTAATCATATCAGAACAAGGTATGCATGTGTGTGTAATCATGTCAGAACAAGGTATGCATGTGTGTGTAATCATGTCAGAACAAGGTATGCATGTGTGTAATCATGTCAGAACAAGGTATGCATGTGTGTAATCATGTCAGAACAAGGTATGCATGTGTGTGTAATCATGTCAGAACAAGGTATGCATGTGTGTGTAATCATGTCAGAACAAAGCACATCCATCAGATAGATCTACACCCCATGGTAGAAGACAAGCTAAACAAGCATGTAAGGCACCGCAGGGTAGAAGAGGACAGACTCGGATGTAAGGCACCTCAGGGTAGAAGAGGACAGACTCGGATGTAAAAAAGGCGGAGACTTGCAGCACTGACCTTGTAAAGGGAGACCTCTCTAGCCCGCAGGACCATGTCGTGAAGCTCAATGAGGTTCTGGCGCACCAGCGGGGGGATGGGGTTGCAGCATGCCAGAATGCCCTGGCGTTCTCGAGGCAGGATCTCTGCAATCTGCAGCATCATGTGGTCGGGCAGCACGTACCTGAGTGCCACAGACACAAGCCAGACATTATCACTGGTCACAGACACAAGCCAGATATTACCACTGGTCACAGACAGAAACCAGACATTACCACTGGTCACAGACACAAGCCAGACATTACCACTGGTCACAGACACAAGCCAGACATTACTACTGGTCACAGACACAAGCCAGACATTACCACTAATCACAGACACAAGCCAGACATTACTACTGGTCACAGACACAAGCCAGACATTACCACTGGTCACAGACACAAGCCAGACATTACGACTGGTCACAGACACAAGCCAGACATTACGACTGGTCACAGACACAAGCCAGACATTACTACTGGTCACAGACACAAGACAGACATTACCACTAATCACAGACACAAGCCAGACATTACTACTGGTCACAGACACAAGCCAGACATTACCACTAATCACAGACACAAGCCAGACATTACGACTGGTCACAGACACAAGCCAGACATTACTACTGGTCACAGACACAAGCCAGACATTACCACTAATCACAGACACAAGCCAGACATTACGACTGGTCACAGACACAAGCCAGACATTACCACTGGTCACAGACAGAAACCAGACATTACTACTGGTCACAGACATTACCACTGGTCACAGACACAAGCCAGACATTACCACTGGTCACAGACACAAGCCAGACATTACTACTGGTCACAGACACAAGCCAGGCATTACTACTGGTCACAGACACAAGCCAGACATTACCACTAATCACAGACACAAGCCAGACATTACGACTGGTCACAGACACAAGCCAGACATTACAACTGGTCACAGACACAAGCCAGACATTACGACTGGTCACAGACACAAGCCAGACATTACTACTGGTCACAGACAGAAACCAGACATTACTACTGGTCACAGACATTACCACTGGTCACAGACACAAGCCAGACATTACCACTAATCACAGACACAAGCCAGACATTACTACTGGTCACAGACAGAAACCAGACATTACCACTGGTCACAGACATTACTATTGGTCACAGACATTACCACTGGTCACAGACATTACTACTGGTCACAGACATTACCACTGGTCAGAGGCACAAGCCAGACATTACAAAGAGTCACAATTACCTACAGACAAAGGCTACAATAACAACCACAATAACCTACAGATAAAGGCTACAATAACCTACAAATAAAGGCTACAATAACAACTACAATAACCTACAGATAAAGGCTACAATAACCTACAGATAAAGGCTACAATAACCCACAGATAAAGGCTACAATAACAACCACAATAACCTACAGATAAAAGCTACAATAACAACCACAATAACCTACAGATAAAAGCTACAATAACCTACAGATAAAGGCCACAATAACCTATAGATAAAGGCTACAATAACCTACAGATAAAGGCTACAATAACAACCACAATAACCTACAGATAAAGGCTACAATAACCTTCAGATAAAGGCTACAATAGCAACCACAATAATCTACAGATAAAGGTACAATAACAACTACAATAACCTACAGATAAAGGCTACAATAACAACTACAATAACCTACAGATAAAGGTTACAATAACAACCACAATAACCTACAGATAAAGGCTACAAGAACTGCCATAATAACCTACAGATAAAGGCTACAATAACAACTACAATAACCTACAGTTAAAGGTTACAATAACAACCACAATAACCTACAGATAAAGGCTACAATAACAAGCACAATAACCTACAAATAAAGGCTACAATAACCTACAGATAAAGGCTACAATAACAACCAGAATAACCTACAGTTAAAGGCTACAACAACTGCCATAATAACCTACAGATAAAGGCTACAATAACAGCCACTATAACCTAAAGAAAAGGCTATAATAACAGCCACTATAACCTACAGATAAAGGCTACAATAACAACCACAATAATCTACAGATAAAGGCTACAATAACAACCACAATAACCTACAAATAAAGGCTACAATAACAACCACAATAACCTACAAATAGAGGCTACAATAACAACCACAATAACCTACAAATAAAGGCTGCAATAACAACCACAATAACCTACAGATAAAGGCTACAATAACAACCACAATAACCCACAGATAGTATGTTGTTTGTCCATCAAGAATGATGATGACCATTCATTTAATCCAGTGGGGTTGAAAGTATGGAGCCGTGAGTTCTAAGATGGCTGATAAGGTCTATTTTGACTCGAAATGTTCTTTGACAATGTGGACAAAGAATGTTTGACGTTTCTGGAGGAGGATTTTCTGCAGTAGTTTTTCTGTTCTGTCTTTTCTTCACAGCTCTTGCAGTCCTGGTTGCCTCACACATGACTGCACCCTTGTGTAATGATGCATGCCACGAATTTCGGTCTCTGGCTGCAGTCTCCCAGGTGTCATGATGAATTCCAAAAGCATTCAGTGAAATTTTCAGAGTGTCTTTAAAGCGTTTCCTCTGGTCACCTTAGGAGCATTTACCACAACGTAACTCGCCGTAAAAAATGTGTTTAGGGAGCCTGTGCTCTGGCATGCGAGTTAAGTGACCAGCTCAGCAAATCTGATTCTTCATTAGTAGAGTGTGGATACAGGGCATGGACGCTCTTTCTAGGACCTCAGTGTCTGGGATCTTGTCTTGCCAATTAATCTTCAGTAGCTTCCTAAAGTAGACTGTGTGGAAGTGGTTTAATTTCCTAGTGTGTCGCTGATAAACAGTCCAGGTTTCACAAGCATATAGCAGTGTGGATAATACAACTGCTTTGTAGACTTTGAGCTTTGTTTGCAGGCTTATTCCATTTCTGTCCCATACATTCTTGCACAGTCTGCACTGACCTTGGAGATTCTTGCATTCACTTCATCATCAATTGTGGCAGCTTGTGACACAGTGCTGCCAAGATAGGTGAATTTGTCCACAACACTTAGTCTATGACCATTCACCTTGATATTCGGCACGGTGTGATTATTCCCTGGAGTGGCTGGTACATAACTACAGTCTTCTCCAAGTTGATATTGAGCCCAAAGTTGGCGCAGACATATGAGAAAGCTGAAACATTGTGTTGCATGTCTGCCTCTGAGTTGGCATATAGAGCGCAATCATCAGCAAACAGCAGTTCTCTGATAGTGTCGCTATTAATTTTTGTTTTAGCGTTAAGCCTTCTGAGATTGAACAACTTTCCATCCATGCGTAGTTGATGTCTATTCCAATGTTGTCGTTATTGAAGGCATTCATCAACATGGCTGAAAACATGAGGCTGAACAGTGTTGGTGCCAGGATACATCCTTGCTTCACTCCATTGGTGACAGGAAAGGGTTCAGACAGTGATCGAGATAGGCCGTGAGGCGATTGAGAAGAATTCTGCCGAGTATCTTCCCTGCAATTGAGAGTAAGGAGATGCCTCGGTCGTTGTCACAGGATTGGTGGTTTCCTTTACATTTGTAAAGGTGGACTATTGACGCATCATTGAAATCTTGTGGCATGGTCTCGTTCACCCATATGTTTGTAAAGACTTGGTGAAGCTGCTCTATTAGGACCGACCCACCTGTCTTGTATATCACAACAACCTACAGATAAAGGCTACAATAACAGTGGTCTCGAGGTATGGTGTCCGCCTCGAGTGCTGGAGGTCACGGGTTCAGGCCCCGGTGAGGACCAAGATTTATTTAAAAAATCCACCTGAACTTCCAGTAATAAAATTTCCCCTGGTCTCTGGGTAGTGAGATCGGATGCCCGTGTGTATTGTTAGCGCGCGTAAAAAATCCCTTGGCAGTTGGAAATCGAAAAAGAGTAGCCTAACGGCGCTGCCCGGGCAAAATTTCAAGTTAAACATCTACCCAAAGTATTTCAGGATCCTCGCCGATGCAACGGAGTTCGTGCATTGAGCTGAGTTTCTCCAGACTCAGGTTTGAGTTAGGAGGAAAGAGGAGCACTTATGGGTTAAACCGTGTGCCGTGATGTTGATCCAACAACTAAACTAAACAGCCACAATAACCTACAGATAAAGGTTACAATAACAGCCACAATAACCTACAGATTGAGATTATGTTAATGTGAACTGATTGTCTCTCCTGTTGGCATAACAACCAGAAGAATCACACCTTCAATGTCCCAAAAGACAGTGATCATGACCTTTCCAGCTGAAGGAGTTGTTTTGAATTTCTTTCTTCATGGTGACTGCGTATGATGCCACTCCATTGACTGTCTTTTTTTCTGAGGTTCTAAATGTGCCCAGGTTTCGTCACCTTAACAATCTTGGCCAAAAGGTCTCTCCATCAGCACTGAAACACTTCCATCAGCACTGAAACACTTCCATCAGCACTGAAACACTTCCATCAGCACTGAAACACTTCCATCAGCACTGAAACACTTCCATCAGCACTGAAACACTTCCATCAGCACTGAAACACTCCCATCAGCACTGAAACACTCCCATCAGCACTGAAACACTCCCATCAGCACTGAAACACTCCCATCAGCACTGAAACACTTCCATCAGCACTGAAACACTTCCATCAGCACTGAAACACTTCCATCAGCACTGAAACACTTCCATCAGCACTGAAACACTTCCATCAGCACTGAAACACTTCCATCAGCACTGAAACACTCCAATAATTCAGAAGAAATTGATTTCCTTTGCAATTGGTGGTCATAGTGTGAGACTTTGAGGAACCCATCTTGTGCAAACCTGAGAAAACCTGCCAGTTTGTAGAACTGTATTTCCACTACCATTGCAGACTGACAGCTGTAAGGCCAACTGTTGAGTAGTGATTGGTTTATCAGTACGGATAATGTCCTCAGCGCATATCAACATTTCTACACTACACAACAACAGCAACAGTGAGCACAACACAATCAACTCACCCCACACTTTCATCCTCCAGCCTGGCCACGGAGTCCCTCCAGGAGTAGAGCTCCTCCAAGGCTGCCATCTGCTGGCTGTTGTACACCTTCTTCTTCTCACCGACCAGCTTCTTGTACCTATCCTCTTTGAATCTGGGCTTCTGGTACACCTGGACAAGAAGTTCATCAAAGCTGCATTATCTTCCGTGACATGACGGGTGACCACAAACAGTGTCTATAGCACATGACCATGCTGGGCATAGACATGATTCTTCTTCTGCGTTCATCCAGTTTTTTTTTCCGGATGTGATTGCGTTGTGCCTGTTTACAGCAGAGCTGCATTCTTGTGCCGTTAGGCTAACACATCCGACTTCTGCGGGCATTTGTTGACCGGGTTAACCTTCCCGTGATTCACTGACAACTTGTACACAAGCTAAACAAACAACTGAACAACACAGACATGATTCACTGACAACTTGTACACAAGCTAAACAAACAACACAGACATTCACTGACAACTTGTACACAAGTTAAACAAACAACTGAACAACACAGACATGACTCACTGACAACTTGTACACAAGCTAAACAAACAACACAGACATGATTCACTGACAAATTGTACACAAGTTAAACAAACAACACAGACATGATTCACTGACAACTTGTACACAAGATAAACAAACAACACAGACATGATTCACTGACAACTTGTACACAAGCTAAACAAACAACAGAGACATGATTCACTGACAACTTGTACACAAGATAAACAAACAACACAGACATGATTCACTGACAACTTGTACACAAGATAAACAAACAACACAGACATGATTCACTGACAACTTGTACACAAGCTAAACACACAATTGAACAACACAGACATGATTCACTGACAACTTGTACACAAGATAAACAAACAACACAGACATGATTCAATGACAACTTGTACACAAGCTAAACACACAACTGAACAACACAGACATGATTCATTGACAACTTGTACACAAGATAAACAAACAACACAGACATGATTCACTGACAACTTGTACACAAGATAAACAAACAACACAGACATGATTCACTGACAACTTGTACACAAGCTAAACAAACAACACAGACATGATTCACTGACAACTTGTACACAAGATAAACAAACAACACAGACATGATTCACTGACAACTTGTACACAAGATAAACAAACACACAGACATGATTCACTGACAACTTGTACACAAGATAAACAAACAACACAGACATGATTCACTGACAACTTGTACACAAGTTAAACAAACAACACAGACATGGTTCACTGACAACTTGTACACAAGCTAAACAAACAACCGAACAACACAGACATGATTCACTGACAACTTGTACACAAGATAAACAAACAACACAGACATGATTCACTGACAACTTGTACACAAGTTAAACACACAACTGAACAACACAGACATGATTCACTGACAACTTGTACACAAGTTAAACAAACAACTGAACAACACAGACATGATTCACTGACAACTTGTACACAAGTTAAACAAACAACTGAACAACACAGACATGATTCACTGACAACTTATACACAAGTTAAACAAACAACTGAACAACACAGACATGACTCACTGACAACTTGTACACACGATAAACAAACAACACAGACATGATTCACTGACAAATTGTACACAAGTTAAACAAATAACACAGACATGATTCACTGACTTGTACACAAGCTAAACAAACAACACAGATATGATTCACTGACAACTTGTACACAAGCTAAACAAACAACACAGACATGACTCACTGACAACTTGTACACAAGATAAACAAACAACACAGACATGATTCACTGACTTGTACACAAGCTAAACAAATAACACAGACATGATTCACTGACAACTTGTACACAAGATAAACAAACAACACAGACATGATTCACTGACAACTTGTACACAAGCTAAACAAACAACACAGACATGATTCACTGACAACTTGTACACAAGTTAAACAAACAACACAGACATGATTCACTGACAACTTGTACACAAGATAAACAAACAACACAGACATGATTCACTGACAACTTGTACACAAGCTAAACAAACAACCGAACAACACAGACATGATTCACTGACAACTTGTACACAAGTTAAACAAACAACACAGACATGATTCACTGACAACTTGTACACAAGTTAAACAAACAACACAGACATGATTCACTGACAACTTGTACACAAGCTAAACAAATAACAAAGACATGATTCACTGACAACTTGTACACAAGCTAAACAAACACCACAGACACGATTCACTGACAACTTGTACACAAGCTAAACAAATAACATAGACATGATTCACTGACAACTTGTACACAAGCTAAACACACAACACAGACACGATTCACTGACAACTTGTACACAAGCTAAACACACAACTGAACAAAACAGACATGATTCACTGACAACTTGTACACAAGCTAAACACACAACTGAACAACACAGACATGATTCACTGACAACTTGTACACAAGCTAAACACACAACTGAACAACACAGACATGATTCACTGACAACTTGTACACAAGTTAAACAAACAACACAGACACAATTCACTGACAACTTGTACACAAGCTAAACAAATAACATAGACATGATTCACTGACAACTTGTACACAAGCTAAACAAATAACATAGACATGATTCACTGACAACTTGTACACAAGCTAAACACACAACACAGACACGATTCACTGACAACTTGTACACAAGCTAAACACACAACTGAACAACACAGACATGATTCACTGACAACTTGTACACAAGTTAAACAAATAACACAGACATGATTCACTGACAACTTGTACACAAGTTAAACAAACAACACAGACATGATTCACTGACAACTTGTACACAAGCTTAAACAAACAACACAGACATGATTCACTGACAAACTTGTACACAAGCTAAACAAACAACACAGACATGATTCACTGACAACTGTACACAAGATAAACAAACAACACAGACATGATTCACTGACAACTTGTACACAAGATAAACAAACAACACAGACATGATTCACTGACAACTTGTACACAAGCTAAACAAACAACACAGACATGATTCACTGACAACTTGTACACAAGTTAAACAAACAACACAGACATGATTCACTGACAACTTGTACACAAGATAAACAAACAACACAGATATGATTCACTGACAACTTGTACACAAGCTAAACAAACAACCGAACAACACAGACATGATTCACTGACAACTTGTACACAAGATAAACAAACAACACAGACATGATTCACTGACAACTTGTACACAAGATAAACAACAACCGAACAACACAGACATGATTCACTGACAACTTGTACACAAGTTAAACAAAACAACACAGACATGATTCACTGACAACTTGTACACAAGCTAAACAAACAACACAGACAACATGATTCACTGACAAACTTGTACACAAGATAAACCAAATAACATCGACATGATTCACCTGACAACGTGTACACAAGATAAACAAGAACACCACAGGGACATGATTCACTGACAACTTGTACACAAGATAAACAAATAACACTAGACATGATTCCACTGACAACTTGTACACAAGCTAAATAAACAACACAGAACATGATTCACTATGACAACTTGTACACAGCTAACGACACAACTGAACAACACAGACATGATTTCAATGACAACTTGTACAACAGCTAAATAAACCAACACAGGACACTGATTCACTGCACGACTTGTACACAAGCTACCAAACTACACTAGACATGATTGCAATGACAACTTGTACACAAGCTTAATAAACAACACAGACATGATTCAATGACAAATTGTACACGAAGCTAAACAACTGAACAACACAGACATGATTCACTGACAACTTGTACACAAGCTAAACAAATCACATAGACATGATTCACTGACAACTTGTACACAAGCTAAACAAAACAACACGACACTGATTCACTGACAACTTGTACACAAGCTAAACAAATAACATAGACATGATTCACTGACAACTTGTACACAAGTTAAACAAACAACACAGACATGATTCACTGACAACTTGTACACAAGTATAAACAAACAACACAGACATGATTCACTGACAACTTGTACACAAGCTAAACACACAACACAGACATGATTCACTGACAACTTGTACACAAGCTAAACAACACTGAACAAAGACATGATTCACTGACAACTTGTACACAAGCTAAACAAACAACACAGACATGATTCACTGACAACTTGTACACAAGCTAAACAAACAACACAGACATGATTCACTGACAACTTGTACACAAGCTAAACACACAACTGAACAACACAGACATGATTCACTGACAACTTGTACACAAGCTAAACAAACAACACAGACATGATTCACTGAGAACTTGTACACAAGCTAAACAAACAACATAGACATGATTCACTGACAACTTGTACACAAGCTAAACACACAACTGAACAACACAGACATGATTCACTGACAACTTGTACACAAGCTAAACAAACAACTGAGCAACAGAGACATGATTCACTGACAACTTGTACACAAGCTAAACAAACAACACAGACATTCACTGACAACTTGTACACAAGCTAAACAAACAACACAGACATGATTCACTGACAACTTGTACACAAGCTAAACAAACAACACAGACATGATTCACTGACAACTTGTACACAAGCTAAACACACAACTGAACAACACAGACATGATTCACTGACAACTTGTACACAAGTTAAACAAACAACACAGACATGATTCACTGACAACTTGCACACAAGATAAACAAACAACTGAACAACACTGACATGATTCACTGACAACTTGTACACAAGCTAAACAAACAACACTGACATGATTCACTGACAACTTGCACACAAGCTAAACAAACAACTGAACAACACTGACATGATTCACTGACAACTTGTACACAAGCTAAACAAACAACACTGACATGATTCACTGACAACTTGTACACAAGCTAAACAAACAACACAGATATGATTCACTGACAACTTGTACACAAGCTAAACAAACAACACTGACATGATTCACTGACAACTTGTACACAAGCTAAACAAACAACACAGATATGATTCACTGACAACTTGTACACAAGTTAAACAAACAACACAGACATGATTCACTGACAACTTGCACACAAGATAAACAAACAACTGAACAACACTGACATGCTGTTTGACATGAGAATGCTGAAAATACTTTGAACAGCCTAAATAAGTAAACCTATTGACAAAAATATCAGGGAATAATATGCCAATGAGATGTCAGAAATATGTTAATGAAAGTCCAGAGACATGATGGTAATGTAATGCCAAACAAGCCATGTCATCAGTATTATGTTATCTAGATGTCTTCTGATTGATTGATTGACTGATTTAGGAATCGACATCACAGCATTCAGGGCATTCCCATAAATGCTCTGTCCCCTTCCTCAGCAATCAGCGAAGAGTTCCAACACCAATAGTACCAGTCGTCACTCCTCGCTGTCTCATTCTTGCCAGACCATGGTAATCCATTTGCTCCTCCGAGGTGTACACTTGCTCCCACAAGGCTGCAACCACGTCTACCTTGTTATGTATCGATACTCCACCAAGTTCTGCAGAGCCAGCCAATCTGTCCGCCTGTTCATTTCCCAGCACACCAGCATGCCCCGGAGAAAAGATCCAGGCGATGCTTGTCACCCGTGACCCCCCGAAGTGAAGCAAGCCACTCCGCATGAAGCCTGCCCGTCCTCACCTAAATGTCTTCTTCGTTCACCTACAGACGTTGAGTTGAATCAAGAACTGACATCACAGCACTAGGGCTGGGACATTCCCATATGTGTTCAACAGCCAGTGATGAGTCCTAACACTAATGGTACAGGTTGTAGTCTGATTACGTGTCCGCCTGACCTTTCCTCAAAGCACAGATTGTTGGCCAGATCCACTAGTCACTCCCTGTCCCTGCAACCTCTCTAGGCTATGATGATTAATCTATGATGATTGATCTGTGTATTCACACTATACACATGATCCCATGTGTGTGTACACCACATCTGCAATCTATCGCCTGCTCATTTCCCACCACTCCAGCATGTCCTGGGAGAACAATCCAATAGATCCTCCCTATCTTTGGGTTTTGAATGAAGCATGCCTGTCTTCACCTGTCCCAGCATGCTCTGTGAGTCTGTTGCAATCATGACATATGTGCGAGATCAACATGAACAAGTCTACGGACAGAAGCAGTCAACTTGAGCTTGTTTACATCTTGAATGGAGCAGGTGTCGGCCACAACAGTTCTCTCTGTTCTGTGCATGTTGGACACTCCTGCAATGAGTTGCAGTACCTCCTGTCTTTAGTTCATTAAACACGAAGATGTCAAATATCAATCAAATGTTAGTGATACCATGTCAGTGAGATGTCAGAAATGTCACGTCACAGGTGTCAGCAATGTGACATCACTGAGACAGAACACTATGATGTCCATGAGGCAGACATTGTCAGACATCAGGGCTTACCTTGGCTGCCACCAGTCTGCTGCGATCATAGACAGACAAGAGCAGGTTACTCTGCTCATTGCCTCTATCAATCAGCTGGTTCCTCATTAAGTCATAGATGTACAACAGGTAATGGGTGTCCTCCCTGGCGTAGTTGACGAGTTCTGTAGGCAGAGGACTGTTGACAGAAATAAACAACAGTTAGGATATGTGTGCCTCTTGCCTTTACTCACAACCACAAACATCAGTTGCTGCTTGATTCAGACATGTTACACCTCACTCGCACAAGATAGAAGGACAGCTGATTTGATGGACACCTTGAGGAGCTTATGGAGATAACTGGACAAACTCAGGGAATGAAGAGATGAATACAGGTAGCTGGTGCTGGATGGGACACACTGTGAACACAGTTAACCCTTTACAGGGCAGATGCTTGTCAGTTTTTTAGCCCTGAACGGGCAAGATGTTTTTCAGGTTCAGTAACATTTCGGGTCGTGTTAGTAAAAACATCACAAATAAGGTGTTAGTCAACCGATTTTAGTTAAATAAACAACACAATGAAGGGAAAAGCATGCAGACTATGTTACTCACGTGATTGTTGTCGGTAATCCACATATGAACACAAATATTTACGAAATACAGCATGTTGTTTGTGATTTTCCGTCATCTATACGGCAATTTACAAACACATTTTCAGAATCATAATCACTTTCTTTAAAGTCCGACTCAGACTTTCACTGATATCTAGCTCTGATTAATAGTCAACTTCGTGCCCTTTAATGCCACTTAAATTGAACCTAGCGAAATCTCGGCAATCACTTGAAGAATTGCCTAAATCCGTTTTGAAAAACTAAGCGTAAAACCCCAAAAAACTATCAAAAAAAAGGTCCGTAAAAGTCCGTTCAAATTCACAGTAGGCGCTTACAAATGGCGGCCACGTTGTCAAGCTATCGGCGAAAGCAGCCGTCGGAAGTATTGTAAGGCCGAGAAATCGCGTTTTTACAATGCATAATAGTATCCGACGGAATCAGAAGATTTGATCGTTAAAGCGATCAGCCGCAAATGGACGTTCTGCCTTGTAAAGGGTTAACAGCAAAACCAGAAAGTCAATCAAACGGAATCAAGGAGGGAAAAAAATCTGGTATTATAAACGACGACAAGGAAAAGTGGCTTTTTTTCTGCCCTCGCTTGCTTTGAACTCAAGCGTAGTCTATACACACTATTTATAGTGGTGGTGGACTGAATTTTGCGTGTGGATTAGCTTTCCCTATTAACAGTGTCCCTCACCTTCAGGCGAACCCACTCCGACTTCAGAGGTACTTGTAATTTACATCCGCAAGTCAAGGATGATAGGTCAATATTTTAGTCTAGCTATCCGGTGTAGGGGTTGAACCGCTTACCTCAGCATCAGTCTTAACACTTAACAGTCGAGAGGATCGACTTCATTGCCCCGGGTTTTATCCCATATGGCTTGGTCTCTTTCAGCAGGATGGCTTGTCGAAAGCATCGCACAAAGCATGAACTCTGTAGCGCTGACGACGACCCCCAGGAGTCTCCGAGAAAAATACACCCATGAACGTAGCGTGGAATCGAACCCACAACCTTCGGATCATGAGGCAGACGGCTGGACCACTTAGCCACGGAGACTCCCTCCCAACCTCGGCATCAGCACATTGGATGTTTAAGAACATGCATTCTTACCCATTCGGCCATGTGGACCTGCAGAAGAGGACTAGAGATAGAAATTAGCATTCTGGGGACAGACACGGAATCAACTAAAAAAGACAGTAAAATATAGGAAGAATGGGCGTGATTAATAGATGACAGGAAGAAACAGAAGAAGACAGAATGATAAGAGGCTTACCGTATTCTCCAATCCGCCAGTTGGTACTGCTTGTCAACTTCTATCTGGCAGTAGTTGAGCATGAGATGAGCCAGAGAAAATCCGGACAGACTGAGAACTTTGGCAGCCTGATAGGTATCAAACATGTTGACCACGTAGACAGAAAAGTCTCGCTGCAGCCAGATAATGTCCATGTCGGATCCATGGAACACCTGGGGACAATTCATTAACATCACTTTCAACCATGTGTCACAATATAAGGTCAATAACTTGTATTACCTTTATTTTCTGCCACAACTCAAGGCTGATAACTTGTATTACTTTTATTTTCTGCAACAACTCAAGGCTAATAACTTGTACCATCATTATTTTCTGCCTCAACTCAAGGCTGATAACTTGTATCATCTTTATTTTCTGCCTCAACTCAAGGCTGATAACTTGTATCATCTTTATTTTCTGCCTCAACTCAAGGCTTATAACTTATACCATCTATATTTTCTGTCCAACTCAAGGCTGATAATTGTAATCTGTAATTTAACTTTTGCTTCAGCCTGTGGTTGCCAATTTATCTTATACCTTCAACAACTGCATCAGTTCTGTGTGTATTTATCCTTCACTATTCTGCTGTTTGTGTGCAGACTAAAGGCAGCTTGCCAGAACGGACACCATCTTGTCCACAAACATTATCATCATCATCATCAATTTCATCATCATCAGCGAGCAGCGCTGCACTCTGTCGTCAAACTCGTAGCTCAGTACATTCAACATCAACAAACATTCTTCAGTGTGCTTTCCCTAGCCCTTGACTGTCCCCAGCTTACCTACCAGGCAGCAGGTCTGTGTGCCACTTCATCTGATCCCTATCTCTTGGCCTGTTCAACATGGCAGACACTAGTCATTGACTGTCCCCAGTCTACCTACCAGGCAGAAGGTTAGTGTGCCACTTCATCTGATCCCTATCTCTTGGCCTGTTCAACATGGCAGACACTAGTCATTGACTGTCCCCAGTCTACCTACCAGGCAGAAGGTTAGTGTGCCACTTCGGCTCATCCCTATGACTTGACCTGTCCGACACGGGAAACCCTACCAGCAGCTGCTCTACCATCTACACAGCTCTTGGAGTCACTGGCACATGCCAGCCGCTCACCTACAACCAGGTGGACACACAACTAAGGAGATTGTTTTTTTAAACTCCGAGCCTGACTCAGGATGGAACACACATCCCACAATGTATGGGGCGCACACTGTGACTCTGCAGCCAGTCGCTGCCCCACTCATTGGCCATCAAACATCTCGGGAGAAAACTTTCATCAGTGAGACCGGCTGCTGGCACAGAGATATATCCAGGTTCACTGACAAGTTGAGCCATGAAGAGACCGACTGCTGGCACACAGAGATATATCCAGATTCACTGACAGAGAGACTGTCTGCTGGCACACAGAGATATATCCAGGTTCACTGACAGTGAGACTGACTGCTGGCACACAGAGATATATCCAGGTTCACTGACAAGTTGAGCCATGAAGAGACTGTCTGCTGGCACACAGAGATATATCCAGGTTCACTGACAGTGAGACTGACTGCTGGCACACAGAGATATATCCAGGTTCACTGACAGTGAGACTGACTGCTGGCACACAGAGATATATCCAGGTTCACTGACAAGTTTAGCCATGAAGAGACTGACTGCTGGCACACAGAGATATATCCAGGTTCATTGACAGTGAGACTGTCTGCTGGCACACAGAGATATATCCTGGTCCACTGACAGTGAGACTGTCTGCTGGCACAAAGAGATATATCCAGGTTCACTGACAAGTTGAGCCATGAAGAGACTGACTGCTGGCACACAGAGATATATCCAGATTCACTGACAAGTTGAGCCATGAAGAGGTTGTGGACCTAGCTGTAGACTTACTTTAGTGATGCTGGGATCAGCAAACACCTGGTTCAGCTGGTGGATCTCACTCCGCAGCTCTAGGGTATCCACAATGTAGTCCCGGGACCTGGTGGAAATCTGCATCAGACAGGTCACACCCTGGAAACACAATCAACAACATCCTGAAATCATGTTTTATCATCAACATTTCTGCAGGACATCAGCATCAAACAGGCACAAACATCTTGACATGTTTTATCATCAACATTTCTACAAGAAATCTACACACATCTAGAAATCATGTTTTATCATCAACATTTCTGCAGGACATCAGCATCAAACAGGCACAAACATCTTGACATGTTTTATCATCAACATTTCTACAAGAAATCTACACACATCTAGAAATCATGATTTATCATCAACATTTCTGCAGGACATCAGCATCAAACAGGCACAAACATCTTGAAATGTTTTATCATCAACATTTCTACAAGAAATCTACACACATCTAGAAATCATGTTTTATCATCAACATTTCTGCAGGACATCAGCATCAAACAGGCACAAACATCTTGAAATGTTTTATCATCAACATTTCTACAAGAAATCTACACACATCTAGAAATCATGTTTTATCATCAACATTTCTGCAGGACATCAGCATCAAACAGGCACAAACATCTTGACATGTTTTATCATCAAAATTTCTGCAAGACATCTGCATCAAACAGGCACAAACATCTTGACATGTTTCATCATCAACATTTCTACAGGAAATCTACAAACATCTAGAAATCATGTTTTACCATCAACATTTATACAGGAAATATGACTGATTCAGCCAAAATGTGATAAAACAAAAAAATAACACACACGTTTCCATGAAACTACAATCACCTAAGAATATGACTGGAGTTTCATGGAAATTTAAATATGAATTTGTGCATGTAATCACAAATATGCTGGCTTCGTGGCTTAGAGGTTATGACTTTTCTCCGTAATCTCGTATACTCTCATGGGTAATGTGATGATGGTGAGAATCAGCAGTGGTTAGAATCGCATCGGTAACTTACGGGGTATGTGAGCCGGCCGCTCAGAAAGCAATGGCAAACTACTGAGCGCAATCTTGCCAAGAAATCAACAATCAGCTGAAAGATGCTGGTGTTGACAGCATGTCCTGTAAAGGATATGCAAAGAAAGAAAAAAAAAATCACAAATATAGCCACTTCACACAATTGACCATACAAAAAGCCATCTGTGTACAGAAAATCTAGACTACTGAGAATCTCCTGTCAAACGAAGCCACTAAGCGTTGAGAGTCTTCATCTGTTGGCAGCGACCTAGCCTCACCTGGAAACTGCGATAAGCGTGATGCTCCAGATCTACGGCTATCTCCTTCTGTGCCTGGAGATCGGTGATCATGACCTGGAGCTCCTCCACGGTGTCCACAAACACCAGCGGTGTCAGGTTGACAGGCAGCGGGTCCTGGCAGACACAACATGTTTACACTTAGTTATTACACACGCTCTATCCGACTGTACTATAAACACACAACCCAAGACATCAACAAGATCACACTAACTGTTGCTTTTTACAAAATTAATAAGGTTTCTGCTCAAAGGTGTACTATACTATAAATTGCAGCAATCATTCTAAACACTTATGTAATGGACAATTGTATGCTGTATGCTTAGGGAGAGGGGGGAAAGAGCTCTATGACACAGTCCCAGATATAGAGAAAAGTCTCTACACCGACACACCAGGAGACATGCAAGCCATATTTAGGACTCAGGGGACCAGACCATCACTGTACCAGCTCAAGAGTTAGAACTCACTTCCAGAGCTCTTCCAACCAACCACTGACAAACCAAGCATGGCTTTTTGATGATATAAATAAGTCATAATGAGAGACGGGTAAGATTTTGATGATATAAATAAGTCATAATGAGAGACGGGTAAGATTTTGATGATATAAATAAGTCATAATAAGAGGTGGGTAAGATTTTGATGATATAAATAAGTCATAATGAGAGGCGGGTAAGAATTTGATGATATAAATAAGTCATAATAAGAGATGGGGTCAGCTCTGGATAATGTTGGCTGCAGCAATGAGATCAATCAATGTGCAGTGGCCAACAGTCACCCTACACTACAATGGTACAAAGGCAGCTTCCCTCCGGCTCTCCATGGTATAACTGAACACCAAATCAAAACACACACTGTTCCCCCTATACCATATGCTTCCCTCTTTCTCATGACAGCATAACTGAACACCAGGTTAAGACACATGCTGTTCCCCTTGCACAAATCTCTAATGCTGGGCACTCACCATCCAATGCTGAGATCTAACCCTGGACTTCTGATGTCCAGCTAAGCCTGTCCAACACTTGCAGTCTCTGACCTGTGTCTCTAGCTGGCTAAGCCTGCCCAACACTTGCAGCCTGTGACCTGTGTCTTTAGCTGGCTAAGCCTGCCCAACACTTGCAGTCTCTGACCTGTGTCTCTAGCTGGCTAAGCCTCCCCAACACTTGCAGTCTCTGACCTGTGTCTCTAGCTGGCTAAGCCTCCCCAACACTTGCAGTCTCTGACCTGTGTCTCTAGCTGGCTAAGCCTGCCCAACACTTGCAGTCTCTGACCTGTGTCTCTAGCTGGCTAAGCCTGCCCCAACACTTGCAGCCTGTGACCTGTGTCTTTAGCTGGCTAAGCCTGCCCAACACTTGCAGTCTCCTGACCTGTGTCTCTAGCTGGCTAAGCCTCCCCAACACTTGCAGTCTCTGACCTGTGTCTCTAGCTGGCTAAGCCTCCCCAACACTTGCAGTCTCTGACCTGTGTCTCTAGCTGGCTAAGCCTGCCCAACACTTGCAGTCTCTGACCTGTGTCTCTAGCTGGCTAAGCCTGCCCAACACTTGCAGCCTATGACCTGTGTCTCTAGCTGGCTAAGCCTGCCCAACACTTGCAGTCTCTGACCTGTGTCTCTAGCTGGCTAAGCCTGGCCAACACTTGCAGTCTCTGACCTGTGTCTCTAGCTGGCTAAGCCTGCCCAACACTTGCAGTCTCTGACCTGTGTCTCTAGCTGGCTAAGCCTGCCCAACACTTGCAGCCTCTGACCTGTGTCTCTAGCTGGCTAAGCCTCCCCAACACTTGCAGTCTCTGACCTGTGTCTCTAGCTGGCTAAGCCTGGCCAACACTTGCAGTCTCTGACCTGTGTCTCTAGCTGGCTAAGCCTGCCCTACACTTGCAGTCTCTGACCTGTGTCTCTAGCTGGCTAAGCCTGGCCAACACTTGCAGCCTGTGACCTGTGTCTCTAGCTGGCTAAGCCTCCCCAACACTTGCAGCCTGTGACCTGTGTCTCTAGCTGGCTAAGCCTGCCCAACACTTGCAGTCTCTGACCTGTGTCTCTAGCTGGCTAAGCCTGGCCAACACTTGCAGTCTCTGACCTGTGTCTCTAGCTGGCTAAGCCTGGCCAACACTTGCAGTCTCTGACCTGTGTCTCTAGCTGGCTAAGCCTGCCCAACACTTGCAGTCTCTGACCTGTGTCTCTAGCTGGCTAAGCCTGCCCAACACTTGCAGCCTGTGACCTGTGTCTCTAGCTGGCCATGTAGAATCTCTAGGAGAATTATGTTCTTCCTCCTGTGTCCACTACCTTCCATTGGGGGGTGGACCTTCATCCAACACATGCCAAACTGTCCTGTCTATTGCTATCTCCTGCACCTCCCTCCATGACCTCCGTCTTTCCTCTCCATGTATCAGGTCTCCCACTATTTAATTGCCTTGTGGTTTCCAGACAAGGAAGTGAAGAGTTACACTAGCAAATATTTACACTGGTCATGGCTTGGTACAGTATACAGTCACGCTAACTCAGTGTTGTCCTATCTATTATTTATACATTTCCAAATGAAAATACATTAACTCTTTGCACGCTCTGACCATACATTAACTCCTATAAACACACTCACCACACATGACATGAACTATGGCACAGGTACAAAGGAGAGTTGCTAGTGGACAATTACCTGTGACCAGGTAATGAGTACAATTGCTAACAGACAAGAATTATCATTAGTGACCAGGTAATGAGTTAAGTTGCTGACAGACAAGAATTACTGTGACCAGGTAAGGAGTAAAATTGCTAACAGACAAGAATTACCCATGACCAGGTAATTAAGAAAGTTGCAAACAGACAAGAATTACCGGTGACCAGGTAATGAGTAAAGTTGCTAACAGGCACGAATTATCCATGACCAGGTATTGAGTACAGCTGCTAACAGACAAGAATTACTGTAAACAGATAATGAGTAAAGTTGCTAACAGACAAGAATTACCAGTGATCAGGTAATGAGTAAAGATGCTAACAGGCAAGAATTACCTGTGATCAGGTAATAAGAAAAATTGCCAACAGACAAGAATTACCTGTGACCAGGTAATAAGAAAAATTGCTAACAGACAAAAATTACCCGTAATCAGGAAATGAGTACAGTTGTTAACAGACAAGAATTACCCGTGACCAGGTATTGAGTAAAGTTGCTAACAGAGAAGAATTACCTATGACCAGGTAAAGTTGTTGACAGACAAGAATTACCTGTGACCAGGTACTGAGTAAAGTTGCAAACAGACAAGAATTACCAGCAACCAGGTAATAAGTAAAGTTGCTGACAGACAAGAATTACCTGTGACCAGGTATTGAGTAAAGTTGCTAACAGACAAGAATTACCTGTGACCAACTATTGAGTACAGTTGCTAACAGACAAGAATTACCTGTGGGGATGTTTTCGTCAGCAGCTCCATACCAGGTGTGAAGGACTCCAGCTCTGCCAGGTACGGGTGAGGGTAACTGGGGTAGGTAAACAAACAAAACCAGAGAATTAGGACAACATACCTGCATGTGTGTTATTAACAGTACTACCATACCTGTTTATGATATATTTAATATCCTAGATGTGTGAGATTTGATATCCTAGATATGTGAGATTTGGTATCTTAGCAGTAGAAATGTATATTATTGTTCTAGAGATTTATATCCTAGATGTGTGAGATTTATATCTTACATATGTGAGATTTGATATCCAAGCAGTAGAAATGTATATCCTTGTACTAGAGATTTATATCCTAGATGTGTGAGATTTGATATCCTAGCAGTAGAAATGTTTATCCTGGTACTAGAGATTTATATCCTAGATGTGTGAGATTTATATCTTACATATGTGAGATTTGATATCCTGTTAGTAGAGATTTATATCCTAGATGTGTGAGATTTATATCTTACACATGAGATTTGATATCCTGGTTGTAGAGATTTATATCCTAGATGTGTGAGATTTATTTCTTAGATACGTGAGATTTGATATCCTGTTACTAAAAAAAATGTTTGCATATCCTTTACAGGACATTGCTGTCAACATCAGCATCTTTCGGCTGATTGTTGATTTCTTGGCAAGATTACGCTCAGTAGTTTGCCATTGCTTTCTGAACGGCCGGCTCACATACCCCGTAAGTTACCGACACGATTCGAACCACTGCTGATTCTCAAAATCGTCACGTTACTTATGAGAGTATACGAGATTACGGAGAAAAGTCGTTAACCTCTAGGCCAGGAAGCCGGCATCCTGTTACTAGAGATTTATATTTTACATATGTGAGATTTGATATCCTGTTGGTAGAGATTTATATCCTAGATGTGCGAGATTGATTTCTTACATATGAGAAATTTTATATCCTGTTAGCAGAGATTTATATCCTAGATCACAGGTCCGCATGGCCGAATGGATAAGAATGAGTGTTCTTAAACATCAAGCGTGCTGATGCTGAAGTAAGCGGTTCAACTCCTACACTGGACAGCTGGACTAAAATGCTGACCTGTCGTCCTTGACTTTTGGACATTAATTACAAGAACCTCTGAATTTGGAGTGGGTTCGCCTGATGGAGAGGGACACTGTTAATAGGGAGCGCTAATCCACACGCAAAATTCAGTCCATCACTACTATAAATAGTGTGTATGGACTACGCTTGAGTTCAAAGCGAGCAAGCGGGAATAAAAATATCCTAGATGTGTAAGATTTAATATTCTGTTAGTAGAGACTTATAATCTAGATGTGTAAGATTTAATATTCTGTTAGTAGAGACTTATAATCTAGATGTGTAAGATTTAATATTCTGTTAGTAGAGACTTATAATCTAGATGTGTAAGATTTAATATTCTGTTAGTAGAGACTTATAATCTAGATGTGTAAGATTTAATATTCTGTTAGTAGAGACTTATAATCTAGATGTGTAAGATTTAATGTTCTGTTAGTAGAGACTTATAATCTAGATGTGTAAGATTTAATATTCTGTCAGTAGAGACTTATAATCTAGATGTGTAAGATTTAATATCCTGTTAGTAGAGACTTATAATCTAGATGTGTAAGATTTAATATCCTGTTAGTAGAGACTTATAATCTAGATGTGTAAGATTTAATATCCTGTTAGTAGAGACTTATAATCTAGATGTGTAAGATTTAATATTCTGTTAGTAGAGACTTATAATCTAGATGTGTAAGATTTAATGTTCTGTTAGTAGAGACTTATAATCTAGATGTGTAAGTTTAATATTCTGTTAGTAGAGACTTATAATCTAGATGTGTAAGTTTAATATTCTGTTAGTAGAGACTTATAATCTAGATGTGTAAGATTTAATATTCTGTTAGTAGAGACTTATAATCTAGATGTGTAAGATTTAATATTCTGTTAGTAGAGACTTATAATCTAGATGTGTAAGATTTAATATCCTGTCAGTAGAGACTTATAGTTATAATCTAGATGTGTAAGATTTAATATCCTGTTAGTAGAGACTTATAATCTAGATGTGTAAGATTTAATATTCTGTTAGTAGAGACTTATAATCTAGATGTGTAAGATTTAATATTCTGTTAGTAGAGACTTATCTAGATGTGTAAGATTTAATATTCTGTTAGTAGAGACTTATAATCTAGATGTGTGAAATTTGATATCCTAGTAGTGGGGATTTGATGCCCTGGATGTACAAATTGTAACAACAAGTGGGTGTTGTATAGTCCATCAAATTTTGTTGCATTAGTTACTAGTCACATGTCTCCTACATGTGTATCACAAGATGGACATGAATCAAACAAAAAGCCACTCACTTGAAATCTGGCTTCTCCGTTTCCTCCAAAGTTATGCCTTCCGGAAGTTTCAGGCTTTCTGAAATGTAAAAGAACTGACAATGATGACACCAACACAAACACAAGTTCAACAGCTAGATTTTAAATATCTGTGACCATGTCACTCAGAATGATTGTGACCATGTCACACAGAAGGATTGTGACCACATGACACAGAATGATTGTGACCACATGACACAGAATGATTGTTGCCATGTCACACAGAAGGATTGTGACCACATGACACAGAATGATTGTGACCATGTCACACAGAAGAAATGTGACCGTGTTTTACAGAGGGATCATACCACATCACGCAGAAGGATTGTGCCCATGTCTCACATCTGTTCATAGGGAGACACTTATGTACTTGTCAACAAAAACATCTGTTTATAGAGCATCTCTCTATAAACAGATGTTTCTGCTGACAAGTACATATCTGTCTCTCTATAAACATGTTTTTGCTGACAAGTACATAAGTGTCTTTCTATAAACAGATGTTTCTGCTGACAAGCACATGTGTGTCTCTCTATAAACAGATGTTTTTACTGAAAAGTACATAAGTGTCTCTCTATAAACAGATGTTTAATTACAAACAGACTGCAAGTACCTTTCATCAAATATATCTTTGGATGAACAGTGTAGGGAACATAACATGAAAATTAGCACAAGCAAAACAGAGGTAATGACTATAACTAAAGAAGAACAAACAGCAACAATTCACCTAAACGAACATCCCTTGAAACAAGTAAAGAGCTTCAAGTACCTAGGAAGTATAATATCATCAAATGGCAGATCAGAAGATGAGATCGAAAATAGGTGCAATAAGGCAAATCAACTCATTGGACAAATGGCACCAATACTAAAGAACAAACATGTATCAATAACTACTAAGAAAGCACTTTACAACACAATCTTCCTACCAACTCTGTGCTACCAATGCCAAACCTGGACAATGACAGAAAAAGAGAAAAGAAAAATCACAACAACAGAAATGAGGTTCCTGAGAAGAATACTCAACGTATCAAGAAGAGATAAGATCAGAAATGAAGAAATCAGGACTAAAGTGGGGGTTAAAGCTGCTCTAGATTTTATTAGAAAGCAGCAAGTCAAATGGTTTGGCCATGCATGTAGGCTACCAGTCAACAGCATGCCACAACAAGCAATGATGTACAGACCAGATGGAAACAGAGGAAGAGGCCGACCATGTAAACGTTGGACGGAGGGAATAACAGAATCCATGGGAATGTCGATATACGAAGCCCATAACCGGGCACTCTCACGAAGTTTATACTTCACCTCGACACCGCAAGGTACAAGAGGAACATGATGAGATGAGATGAGATGAACAGCTGCGACAGGATGGGACAGCAATCAAGGTAAACACAAAATCTAATTACTCCCTGCCAGCAGAGAGCAGTTCACAATAAGGCTGGAGTATCTCAGGTGTGTGCGAACAGATAGACAGCATTGGAACGTCAGGATATAGGCAAGCACACGGACCTAATCCATCACATCCCAGATATGGCATCACCCTCAAGGACCTTTGTCAGGCAGGGATGGTGATTGACCACAAGCCTTCCAAGGGGTGCTTCTCAAAGACCGTAACAAGCAACTCACGATTTTACATTAGGTCTGAGCACACTAAAATAATCTGGCTATACATTTTCCCAAGCAGTACAGTATCTGCTGCCTCTGTGAAAGTCACACTGTCTTGTTCATTGTGACTAACTGTTGGGAAATATGGCCAGGAAGAGTTCAAGAAACTCAGCCACTAACACAGACATGACACCAACTTGTGCAGCAGCAACACAGACATGACACACACTTGGTGCGGCTCCAACAACACAGACATGACACACAACTGTTGCAGCACCAACACAACACAGATGATTGGTTACCTTCCAGCGACTTGATGGCGTGCGGTTTATGTCGCAGATGTGGTTTGAAGGCCAGGTAACTGTTATCAATCTTGTCCTTGAACCGCAGTTGTGGTCGCTGAATGTTCCGGGCTGTCATCAGTTTGTAGGCTACTTCTGGTTTGCTGGCCCGAGCTGCAGGCTGCAGACACACAAGGCAGGTGTTCAAATAATGGTGTTGATAACAAGCCAAACAAATATGTCTCATGGTTCTGTGTGGAGACTGGTGTGGGTAGGGACAACACTCACAAGACATGTCCCATGGCTTGTGTGTGGAGACTGGTGTGTGTAGGGACAACACTCACAAGACAAACATGTCCCATGGGTTGTGTGTGGAGACGTGTGTGTAGGGACAACACTCACAAGACAAACATGTCCCATGGGTTCTGTGTGGAGACCGGTGTCGGTAGGGACAACACTCACGAGACATGTCCCATGTGTTCTGTGTGGAGACTGGTGTGGGTAGGGACAACACTCACGAGACATGTCCCATGTGTTCTGTGTGGAGACTGGTGTGGGTAGGGACAACACTCACAAGACATGTCCCATGGGTTCTGTGTGGAGACTGGTGTGGGTAGGGACAATGCTCACGAGACATGTCCCATGGGTTCTGTGTGGAGATGTGTGGGTAGGAATGACACTCACAAGACAAACATGTCCCATGGGTTCTGGTGGAGACCTGGTAGGCACGACACTCGTGAAACAAACCTGCTTCTTGATGGACCCACTCAAGCATCAGTTCGGGTGATATTCACCTTTATTTTGAATATGCCCATGTTGAAGACAAACTCAGACACTGACATGGCACAGTGGCAGGTTGAATCACATCCAACCAGTCTCATATGAATCTCACATTCAACCAGTCTCATATGAATGTCACATTCAACCAGTCTCATAGATCTCACATTCAACCAGTCTCATAGATCTCACATTCAACCAGTCTCATATGAATCTCACATTCAACCAGTCTCATAGATCTCACATTCAACCAGTCTCATAGATCTCACATTCAACCAGTCTCATAGATCTCACATTCAACCAGTCTCATAGATCTCACATTCAACCAGTCTCATATGAATCTCACATTCAACCAGTCTCATATGAATCTCACATTCAACCAGTCTCATAGATCTCACATTCAACCAGTCTCATAGATCTCACATTCAACCACGTCACATAGATCTCACATTCAACCAGTCTCATTAGATCTCACATTCAACCACTCTCATAGATCTCACATTCAACCAGTCTCATAGATCTCACATTCAACCAGCTCTCATAGATCTCACATTCAACCAGTCTCATATGAATCTCACATTCAACCAGTCTCATAGATCTCACATTCAACCAGTCTCATAGATCTCACATTCAACCAGTCTCATAGATCTCACATTCAACCAGTCTCATAGATCTCACATTCAACCAGTCTCATATGAATCTCACATTCAACCAGTCTCATAGATCTCACATTCAACCAGTCTCATAGATCTCACATTCAACCAGTCTCATAGATCTCACATTCAACCAGTCTCATAGATCTCACTTTCAACCAGTCTCATAGATCTCACATTCAACCAGTCTCATAGATCTCACATTCAACCAGTCTCATAGATCTCACATTCAACCAGTCTCATAGATCTCACATTCAACCAGTCTCATATGATCTCACATTCAACCACTCTCATAGAATCTCACATTCAACCACTCTCATATGATCTCACATTCAACCAGCTCTCATAGATCTCACATTCAACCACTCTCATAGATCTCACATTCAACCAGTCTCATAGATCTCACATTCAACCAGTCTCATAGATCTCACATTCAACCAGTCTCATAGATCTCACATTCAACCAGCTCTCATAGATCTCACATTCAACCAGTCTCATAGATCTCACATTCAACCAGTCTCATAGATCTCACATTCAACCAGTCTCATAGATCTCACATTCAACCAGTCTCATAGATCTCACATTCAACCAGTCTCATAGATCTCACATTCAACCAGTCTCATAGATCTCACATTCAACCAGTCTCATAGATCTCACATTTCAACCAGTCTCATAGATCTCACATTCAACCACTCTCATAGATCTCACATTCAACCAGTCTCATAGATCTCACATTCAATCAGTCTCATAGATCTCACATTCAACCACTCTCATAGATCTCACATTCAACCACTCTCATAGATCTCACATTCAACCACGTCTCATATGATCTCACATTCAACCAGTCTCATAGATCTCACATTCAACCAGTCTCATAGATCTCACATTCAACCACTCTCATAGATCTCACATTCAACCACTCTCATAGATCTCACATTCAACCAGTCTCATAGATCTCACATTCAACCAGTCTCATAGATCTCACATTCAACCAGTCTCATAGATCTCACATTCAATCAGTCTCATAGATCTCACATTCAACCAGTCTCATAGATCTCACATTCAACCAGTCACATTCAACCAGTCTCATAGATCTCACATTCAACCAGTCTCATAGATCTCACATTCAACCAGTCTCATAGATCTCACATTCAACCAGTCTCATAGATCTCACATTCAACCAGTCACATTCAACCAGTCACATAGATCTCACATTCAACCAGTCTCATAGATCTCACATTCAACCAGTCTCATAGATCTCACATTCAACCAGTCTCATAGATCTCACATTCAACCAGTCTCATAGATCTCACATTCAACCAGTCTCATAGATCTCACATTCAACCAGTCTCATAGATCTCACATTCAACCAGTCTACATAGATCTCACATTCAACCAGTCTCATAGATCTCACATTCAACCAGTCTCATAGATCTCACATTCAACCAGTCTCATAGATCTCACATTCAACCAGTCTCATAGATCTCACATTCAACCAGTCTCATAGATCTCACATTCAACCAGTCTCATAGATCTCACTTTCAACCAGTCTCATAGATCTCACATTCAACCAGTCTCATAGATCTCACATTCAACCAGTCTCATAGATCTCACATTCAACCAGTCTCATAGATCTCACATTCAACCAGTCTCATAGATCTCACATTCAACCACTCTCATAGATCTCACATTCAACCACTCTCATAGATCTCACATTCAACCACTCTCATAGATCTCACATTCAACCACTCTCATAGATCTCACATTCAACCACTCTCATAGATCTCACATTCAACCACTCTCATAGATCTCACATTCAACCAGTCTCATAGATCTCACATTCAACCACTCTCATAGATCTCACATTCAACCACTCTCATAGATCTCACATTCAACCAGTCTCATAGATCTCACATTCAACCACTCTCATAGATCTCACATTCAATCACTCTCATAGATCTCACATTCAACCAGTCTCATAGATCTCACATTCAACCAGTCTCATAGATCTCACATTCAACCACTCTCATAGATCTCACATTTCAACCACGTCTCATAGATCTCACATTCAACCAGTCTCATAGATCTCACATTCAACCACTCTCATAGATCTCACTTTCAACCAGTCTCATAGATCTCACATTCAACCAGTCTCATAGATCTCACATTCAACCAGTCTCATAGATCTCACATTCAACCACTCTCATAGATCTCACATTCAACCAGTCTCATAGATCTCACATTCAACCAGTCTCATAGATCTCACTTTCAACCAGTCTCATAGATCTCACATTCAACCAGTCTCATAGATCTCACATTCAACCAGTCTCATAGATCTCACATTCAACCAGTCTCATAGATCTCACATTCAACCACTCTCATAGATCTCACATTCAACCAGTCTCATAGATCTCACATTCAACCACTCTCATAGATCTCACATTCAACCAGTCTCATAGATCTCACATTCAACCAGTCTCATAGATCTCACATTCAACCAGTCTCATAGATCTCACTTCAACCAGTCTCATATGATCTCACATTCAACCAGTCTCATAGATCTCACATTCAACCATCTCATAGATCTCACATTCAACCAGTCTCATAGATCTCACATTCAACCAGTCTCATAGATCTCACTTTCAACCAGTCTCATAGATCTCACATTCAACCAGTCTCATAGATCTCACATTCAACCAGTCTCATAGATCTCACATTCAACCAGTCTCATAGATCTCACATTCAACCAGTCTCATAGATCTCACATTCAACCACTCTCATAGATCTCACATTTCAACCAGTCTCATAGATCTCACATTCAACCAGTCTCATAGATCTCACATTCAACCAGTCTCATAGATCTCACATTCAACCAGTCTCATAGATCTCACATTCAACCAGTCTCATAGATCTCACATTCAACCAGTCTCATAGATCTCACATTCAACCAGTCTCATAGATCTCACATTCAACCAGTCTCATAGATCTCACATTCAACCAGTCTCATAGATCTCACATTCAACCAGTCTCATAGAATCTCACATTCAACCAGTCTCATAGATCTCACATTTCAACCAGTCTCATAGATCTCACATTCAATCAGTCACATAGATCTCACTTTCAACCAGTCTCATATGATTCTCACATTCAACCAGTCTCATAGATCTCACATTCAACCAGTCTCATAGATCTCACATTCAACCAGTCTCATAGATCTCACATTCAACCAGTCTCATATGAATGTCACATTCAACCAGTCTCATATGAATCTCACATTCAACCAGTCTCATAGATCTCACATTCAACCAGTCTCATATGAATCTCACATTCAACCAGTCTCATAGATCTCACTTTCAACCAGTCTCATAGATCTCACATTCAATCAGTCACATAGATCTCACTTTCAACCAGTCTCATATGATTCTCACATTCAACCAGTCTCATATGATTCTCACATTAAACCAGTGTCATATGAATCTCGTATTCAACCAGTCTCATAGATCTCACATTCAACTAGTCACATAGATCAGGTCTGTGCGAACAAATGCACAGCATTGTAAATGTAAAATATAACACACCATGTGTTGCTTGATACACACAGACAGCAGGTGGATCACATGGTGCGTCGCTTGATACAGTCTTTGAGAAGCACCACTGGAAGGCTAGTGGACAGACACCATTCCTCGGTCCTTGAGAGTGATACAATATCCACTTGAGATGTGATGATCAACCAGCCACAAATATACAACTGTGTAAACATGGACCAGTCAAATCAATCGCCAGCCAGACTATGGGGCAAGAGCTCAAAACCATGAGCAGCTCGCTGAGTCTCCAGAAGTGCAGAATCCTGCACCGTAGAACTACAGTCATGAGTCACACAGACAGGTTACCACAGTCATGGACACAGACATCTAGCATCCACAACCATACTGTAGAACCACAGCCATCTTGCCTCCACAACCACACTGTAGAACTACAGCCATGAGTCACACAGGTTGATTACCACAGACATCTTGCATTTATAACCACGAGACACCTGGAACTTCCCAGCTCATTCATCCAGGACTTTTATATAGATGACACAACACTCCTCACCATCATGACTAATGACAGATCTGATTCTCTTTCCATTTCAAATGATTCCTTGATTAGCCAATGACATTAACATCATCTATCTACCCAATGTTGTCACAGAACCACACATACATCAAAGAGAACACATACAGCAAAGAGACCACTCAACATGTGACAAACTGATGAATGTGAAGAAGTGCTACAGCTAAACTGTCGACTGTGACATTCCCTCATGAAACTTGTCAGTTTGTCAATTCAAACAAACTCTTACTTTATTCCAGCCACTGGTTTTGGCATTAGGTGTTGATGCTGATACTATCACAAGTTTGGTTTCCTCCTTACGCAGTCCTGACGCTTCATCCAGAAGTGTTCCCTGGACAAGAGAAAGATTTGTCATCATGGGTACAGACAAGAGAAAGATCAGACATCATGGGTACAGACAAGAGAAAGATCAGACATCATGGGTACAGACAAGAGAAAGATCAGACATCATGGGTACAGACAAGAGAAAGATCAGACATCATGGGTACAGCTGGTAACATGTTGCAGGACAAGAGAAAGATCAGACATCATGGGTACAGACAAGAGAAAGATCAGACATCGTGGGTACAGCTGGTAACATGTTGCAGGACAAGAGAAAGATCAGACATCATGGGTACAGACAAGAGAAAGATCAGACATCATGGGTACAGACAAGAGAAAGATCAGACATCATGGGTACAGACAAGAGAAAGATCAGACATCATGGGTACAGACAAGAGAAAGATCAGACATCATGGGTACAGACAAGAGAAAGATCAGACATCGTGGGTACAGACAAGAGAAAGATCAGACATCATGGGTACAGCTGGTAACATGTTGCAGGACAAGAGAAAGATCAGACATCATGGGTACAGACAAGAGAAAGATCAGACATCGTGGGTACAGCTGGTAACATGCTGCAGGACAAGAGAAAGATCAGACATCATGGGTACAGACAAGAGAAAGATCAGACATCATGGGTACAGACAAGAGAAAGATCAGACATCATGGGTACAGACAAGAGAAAGATCAAACATCATGGGTACAGACAAGAGAAAGATCAGACATCATGGGTACAGACCAGAGAAAGATCAGACATCATGGGTACAGACAAGAGAAAGATCAGACATCATGGGTACAGCTGGTAACATGTTGCAGGACAAGAGAAAGATCAGACATCATGGGTACAGACAAGAGAAAGATCAGACATCGTGGGTACAGCTGGTAACATGTTGCAGGACAAGAGAAAGATCAGACATCATGGGTACAGACAAGAGAAAGATCAAACATCATGGGTACATGCTGATGTAGGAGAAACTCTAATTGTAATGTGCTGCTGCAAGGGAAACTGTAATTGTAACATGCAAATGTAAAGGAAACTCTAATTGTAACGTGCTGATGTAGGAGAAACTCTAATAACATGCGGTAGAACAGAGTGGCTATTAAATAACAAGGTAGTAGAACACATACCCAATTGGACAGACAGAATAATAAACAAAGACTCTGGAAAGCTGGCCAAGCCTACACACCACAAACCTCCTACTTCATCGATTGGATGGCACATTTTGGAAACTGGCTATGTGATTGATAGAACACGTTTTGTGTGATTAACACACAAAATGCTCGCAGAGCCAATTGCCATTAATTTACAAAAACCAGATGTGTGCAAACAAACAGGCATGATAGCCAGTTTAAAATTACAGACTGTGAATGTGTGTGTGTGCATTTCAGCATTAGGGATTTATCCTAGTGCGTTATGTTGTGTTATTTCTGCTGAATGTACCTGATGAGAGGCAGGGAGATATGCCAGGCTACAGACTTGTAGATGTTCTCAGATCTATGCACTTGTGTGCTGTGCAACTATGATTGTCCCGGTTGATATCTGGACCGTACATAAGCATACAACCACAAATTGCAATGAGGACACTGAAGATGTCACAAACTCTGGATGTCTGGGCTCAATGATCAACAAAAATGGGCACTTTACACGAAATGAGACGCATGCTGGTCATGGCACTGCAGAAGTCACACAGTATCAAGAACCTCTGGCACAACACCGGCACACGGGCTCCAGTAAATGTGTGAGAATATGCAGCTCTCCTGTGGCAGTGTAGGAATGTGGAGCCATGGATCATCTTTCCTGTGGCAATGTAGGGCTGTGGAGACATGGACCATCTTTCCTGTGGCAACGTAGGCATGTGCAGTCATGGACCATTTTGCAATCACTACAAAATTAAAATTGAGGATTTTGAGCTCAAATGCTGCAGGAAAATTCTTAGGATGTCATGGAACGAGTAGAAAGATACCGAAATTGTACACAATCTGAACACAAAGAAAACTAGCTCAGAATAAAGTAATATGTCTCAGAAACGCAGGTCTGCATGACCGAATGGGTAAGAACGCATGTTCTTAAACATCCGATATGCTGATGCCGATTTAAGCGGTTCAACCCCTACACCGGACAGTGGGACTAAAATATTGACCTGCTGTCCTTGACTTGGGGACGTAAATTACAAGTACCTATGAAGTCTGAGTGGGTTCGCCTGATGGTGAGGGACACTGTTAATAAGGAAAGCTAATCCACACGCAAAATTCAGTCCATCACTACTATAAATAGTGTGTATTGACTACGCTTGAAGTCAAAGCAAGCAAGCGAAAAAAAAAAAAAAGTCTCAGAAACTGAAATAAAACTGGAAAGAGTAGTGAATGAAGGCATAGTTCCTGGAGGAAAAGGCATGGAGCAACCAGCATGAAGATGGGCACAGGAAATGGCAGACAGCTGGGGTCATCAGACATGGAACACTGCAGACATCTGGGGTCAACAGACACAGGACAATGCAGACATCTGGGGTCAACAGACAGGACAATGCAGACATCTGGGGTCATCAGACACAGGACAATGCAGACAGCTGGGACAGGAGGCTGGGGTCAACAGACAGGACAATGCAGACATCTGGGGCAGGAGGCAGGGGTCAACAGACACAGGACACTGCAGACACCTGGGGCATGAGGTTGGGAAATGGCCAGCGACCAAGAGGTTTTATGGCGGGCCGTAATGAGAGCGCCGTTCTACTACATGATGATGAAGATCAGCACACTGAATGTGAGAACTCACCGCCCGCTCCAGGATCTGGTCGTTGGCATCCATGAGCACATCAAACTGATCCTCCAGCTCCGAGTGCTCATGATGTAAGTTTCCCTTGAGGTTCTGATGCCGCAGCAACCTCTGTAATCTGAAATACAAGGTCACATTCATTTAGTTAGATTCAACTATTTTACATTGTTCAGTCAATTGTTCATTTCAACCAAGCATTCATTTATTAGATTCAACTAATTTACATTGTTCAGTCAATTGTTCATTTCAACCAAGCATTCATTTATTAGATTCAACTATTTTATATTATTCAGTCAATTGTTCATTTCAACCAAGCATTCATTTATTAGATTCAACTATTTTATATTGTTCAGTCAATTGTTCATTTCAATCATGCATTTATTTATTTAGATTCAACTATTTTACATTGTTCAGTCAATACAGAATAGATGATAGTGAGACAGTTACACATATACAATTTTAGCTTCACTGAACATACAAGAACATAACTGCCAAAGATAGCTTGGAGAGATGACAGGCAGTCTGGGATAGAACCCAGTCCTCCACTTTGTGCTAGATAATTAAACTGAGAGCAACACAGTCAACAGTATTACAGCAGAATTATGGCCCAGTCTGTCACAATAACATGCACAAATAATATTCCATGCCATGTTTATTTCCTGGTGACTAAAGAGTCAGCACAATGACACAAATGAATAATGTTCCCTGCAGTGTCAATTTCATGGTGACAAAAGACAGTCAGTCACACTGACATGCCCAAATAATATTCCATGCCATGTTTATTTTCCTGGTGACTGATGCATGTGTATTAGAAATGTCACCAAACTTCTGTAGTCAAGAGTATCTAAAGATAAAAAGTACTCACAAAGTCAATATTCTGCGTCCTTCAAAATCCAGAACATCACGCACAGATCGGAATGTGGAATAGAAATCAAAATCATCCCCAACAGGCAAGTCATTGGAGCTGCGTGTCGCCATGAGAACGGAGCGCAGGGTTTTCTGTGGGAAGATAACGGCAATCTATGAAACATGACAACACAAGTTGGAAGATGGCGGCATCACACGAGCACTGGGCTGGGTTGGATGACTGTCTTCAGAGCACTTGGCATCATCAATCAGTGCACCAATCCCCTTTGTGTCAGCACACGGTCTTCATGGCACTTGGCATCAGTCAGTGCACCAATCCCCTTTGAGACAGTGCACTATCTTCATGGCACTTAGCATCATCAGTCAGTGCACCAATCTTGTTTGTGACAGCACACTGTCTTCATGGCACTTGACATCATCTGTCAGTGCCCCAACCCTGTTTGTGACAGCACACTGTCTTCCAAATGTCTTGCAACACCACATCACTGAGCACCTGCATCAATGACTTATACACAAAACACAGATATTGAACAGAGGAAGCTCTGGGCACCCCTGGACAGAATGCCTGGTTCTGCAGTATCCCCAAAGATCAAGGAAGCGTGACCTGATTTAATTTTGGCTCATTGGGACTTGCCCAGTTGCATGGTACCTGGTTTAATTAGTCCCTAACTATTATGGTCACCAGTAGGGAAAAGAAAACGGGGAAGACCAAGAGAGACCATGCGTAGAACCATCACCAGAGAAGGCTCATTCAACGGCCAAGTGAACATCCAAGATCTACAACAGGTAGCAGCGAACCACCGGACATGGAGAGCCATGACTTCTGCTCTATGTGCCGACTTAGGCTCAAGGGGAAAGACTAACTAACTAACTAACCACTGTAAAATAAGATCATGCCACAGGTTGTTGATCTTGGGGTTCTGCAACAGAAGGCCTTCTCTCTAGGCATTGACAAAATGGGGCTTGCTGCTGCCGAGCTGATACCCGAATCTGAATAAAAACACTACAAATTACCGAGAAGCTCCAGACAGACACAAATCACACTGAGGTCCAACTTAACATTGATTATTCTCTAAAATAAATTTTGGGGGACATTTTTGTCATTTTATTACTGCTTCTTATTTATTAGATCTGACTGCTAATGACTTGGTAAGACAGTAATAAAAGAATTTTTTACATTAATGTAACAGTCAGCATTCATTCCAATAACTTTCACCTGCCATAAATATAGCCCACAAAATATCAGCACACATGTCTACTGTGTTAAATCAAGTGAACCCACAATGGGTCTGGCAGAAAAAACAACACACAAATGTTATGGCAAAACAATGAACTCAATTTGTGGGGTTTTGTACAGGTGTCTTTAACAACATTTGTATATAAGCATATTCCGGGTGGGTGGGGGTGGGGGGGAAGGCTAGCGTAGTTGGTAGGGGCTACAATATCAGCACTGTGAGGGTCAGCATGGCTGAATGGATAAGAGCACTTGCACTTCCAGTGTGCTGATAGTGAGGTAGGCTAGACTAAAATGTTGACTTCTCGTTCTTGACTTGGGGTACAAGTACCTCAGAAGTCGGAGTGGGTGTGCCTGATGGCGAGGGATACTGGTAAGGAAAGATGGTCCACACACAAAAATCAGTCCAGTGTGGACTACGCTGGGGTTTAAGGTGAGCGAACAAACAAAATGAGCGCCGTGGGGACAGGGTTTGATGCCTGCATGTGTTTGCTCACAGAGGGGAAGATCAGCTACCTGTTCCTGCGAGCGCTCACACCTACAACATGTGATGCCTGCATGTGTTTGCTCACAGAGGGGAAGACCAGCTACCTGTTCCTGCGAGCGCTCACACCTACAACATGTGATTGCTCAGAGGGGAAGACCAGCTACCTGTTCCTGCGAGCGCTCACACCTACAACATGTGATTGCTCAGAGGGGAAGACCAGCTACCTGTTCCTGCGAGCGCTCACACCTACAACATGTGATTGCTCAGAGGGGAAGACCAGCTACCTGTTCCTGCGAGCGCTCACACCTACAACATGTGATGTCTGCATGTGTTTGCTCACAGAGGGGAAGACCAGCTAGCTGTGCCTGCGAGCGTTCACACCTACAACATGTGATGTCTGCATGTGTTTGCTCACAGAGGGGAAGACCAGCTACCTGTTCCTGCGAGCGTTCACACCTACAACATGTGATGTCTGCATGTGTTTGCTCACAGAGGGGAAGACCAGCTATCTGTTCCTGTGAGCGTTCACACCTACAACATGTGATTGCTCAGAGGGGAAGACCAGCTACCTGTTCCTGCGAGCGTTCACACCTACAACATGTGATGCCTGCATGTGTTTGCTCACAGAGGGGAAGACCAGCTATCTGTTCCTGTGAGCGTTCACACCTACAACATGTGATGTCTGCATGTGTTTGCTCACAGAGGGGAAGACCAGCTACCTGTGTCTGCGAGCGTTCACACCTACAACATGTGATGCCTGCATGTGTTTCCTCACAGAGGGGAAGACCAGCTACCTGTTCCTGCGAGCGCTCACACCTACAACATGTGATGTCTGCATGTGTTTGCTCACAGAGGGGAAGACCAGCTACCTGTTCCTGCGAGCGCTCACACCTACAACATGTGATGTCTGCATGTGTTTGCTCACAGAGGGGAAGACCAGCTAGATGTGCCTGCGAGCGTTCACACCTACAACATGTGATGACTGCCATGGACGAATTGCAACTGGATAAGGGTTAACCTCACATTTGACGAGATGAGTTGTATTGACAGGGTCGATAGGAGTTAAAGCCATTCATATGATGAACGACAATCCATAAACTTGAAGACAGTTCATGAAGATGGTAACTCTGGTGATGGACGAATGAATTACAAGGACCGCTCATGGGTTTTTGTGACGTCGACAGGGAGTCAGACTGTGAATTGAGAATTAGATCCATAAAGCGTTTGGGACAGCTGATAGGAAACATCAACTGAATCAACTAAGTTAGCTGAGTAACATCTATAGAGAGAGTTGAAGATCGCCGACAAAATGAGTTGAACGTCGACTACCAAGATTTACAAGACTCGACAAGAAACCACTATCTTCTACCACAGTTTATGGGTATCAACCATCATGCTGAAGATGGCGCATGTGACAATACGCCAAACTGATTTACGGACATGATTCTAGAATGGGGAGAACAGTGTGTGACTGGTGAGTTATTCATCAAAGAGACGTAAGTTAGAATCTCTATGATTACTATCATCATTCATAAGTGCTTACATGACTACATGGCAGCAATAACCATGACACCAGTGTTTACATGAAGTTTGCCAGTCAAACGCCGGTCTGCCATTCACGAAGTGACATACTCGGCATGTCACACACTGAGTGGAGACCTGTCCTGGTCGACGATGAAGCCTTAGCACTTTGGAATGGCAAATAAATATTCTGTGAGCTGTGCCGGATGTGTTGTGTCGTCATTTGTGGAGTGTCATCAGTTTGAGTGAATAGTGCTATGGTGTTACCTTGTGACAGTGAGCCAGTTTACCCAGTAGCATCATGACAATGAACCTATAACATGACGGACTCCATCACATGACGGGAACCCAATACATGATGGACCCACAGACCCCATCACATGACAGACCCCATCACATGACAGATCCATAGCTGGTTCTTGCTAAAGGGCATGGCTTTTATGACTGTTATATCATGGTTAAAAAAACATTCAGTACCTACTTAATGATTTGCAATTTTTGTTCCCCAAGCAGAAAGTAATTAACAGATCGGTAATTACCAGAAGAAAAGTTATTATGGTAGTGTGAGTAGTATTTCAAGCAACTGTGAGCTCCTGTTAATCTCAAGGTCTGGAACTGCACCCACCCAGCTAAGTGTACATTTTTGGGATGGAGCTGACTGGCACAAGTCAAACAACTGGCTGCAGAGTTTTTGTCTCCATTCGTTAATTGTGCTACCTGAGGACACAGTTAATTCAAAGAATTCGGTCATCATCTTCCACTTTTGCCGTCAAGCGTTGTGGGGAGGAATAATATGATTAATATATACCACTTAAAACTGATGGAGAAAGACACTTGAATTAAATAAATAATGGTATTTTGTTACTACTTAACTTATTTTTCCCCCCACAATTTTTGACAATTTAGGGAAATTTCCTCCAATTGGTTACCTAGCCCTAAGTGAAGTCTAATGATGTCTGCTGAACTGGGATCACGCCGGGGACATTCAAACAATAAGAAAACAAGTGTAGGTTACGTAGTTGCAGAATAATTCAAAATGATATAATCCCTTAATGAATTTAAGCTACTAAAAACTTGTTGCAAATGTTATTTCCTGGGTTATACAGGCAGAAAGAATTTGTAGTGGCTGCGATTAGATTACCATGGGAATAATAAATGCTCTACATTCAAACAAGAACGTTGGCTATGTGTATGAAATATTTCAGCAAAAATATGATCTATCTATTCACTTCACGTGATGTATAATTCTGCACGAAGCATCTGATGACATGCATATGCAACGACATATCTCATGCCAGGCAATAAACTGTGCTACCTATTTGAATTTGTTTATGTTTTGTGGCTTCTGTGTTCACAATACAACATAATAAATATTGACTAATAATAGGATTTTCAATCATGCCGTGACCCAAAATGAAACCGGAAGTGATATACCCCTGGCCTGACTCACTGTGTCTCCAAAAATGGCTTCTGTAAAGACCATTCATGCCTACTACGCCATTCATTCATTCAAATATGTGCAATAACAGACGCCATCTTAGGTTTTCCAGGAAAGGTCAGTCTAATATTCTGTGCACAGTGATTGGTTGAAATTATCGTAGATTTTTAATAAATTTAATTATATGCCTAAAGTAAGTAATTTTATTTTCTAGAGCTTGTGTATTTATATTGAACAATATTTTAGATGTATATTCAAATTCTGCACCAATTTTCACACATGTGTGGAAAGTTTCATCGATGGGGGTCAATGAGGGGACAGAAAAAATTATTTCTGCTGACGTGTGTTGCCTTCGTGAATGGAAATTCAAGATGGCGGCCGACACAATTTACCGATCGGACTGGTCAAAATGTGCAATTTGAACTATTAAAGTTAAAGAGAATACAAGTTTAAAGATTTTAAAAATTTATTTCTATACTTGTACTATTGTTATATCATTTAACATGATAGAACATACATTTAAAGTCAGTTTTCATATCAATCTATGACCCGTTTGAGACAATGGTGCACGTGGAGGCATGGGCCACATTGAAGAGTTTCAAAGTTGCGGCAATCATGTGAATATTTGGCAATCTTCCGAATAACGGTCCCAAATTATTTCTTGTAAAAAGCATCCCTTACAGGGCCTCAGGTGATATAATTAAAAAAATATTAAACATTACGAACTAAAACATAGAACTGAGACAATCGAAATACATACCAATAATATTTGACAGTTAAATGTGGAAATACGTATGTACAATAAATAATTTGGTACCTTTATTTATTATGTACAGTTATTGAGTGTTTGAGGTGGACTGCTAGACCTATCGATGGAAGCAATAAAAGTTTTTGGGCCCGGCTCAATGTCATCGTGAGTGTATACCTATCAGTTATATGTGGAAATACGTACGTACAAGATATAGATATACACTCCGATGGCAGCGAGGGCCTTCCGGGCCTAGGAAACATTTATTGCATCCATCGATCAGTCTAGCAGTTCATGACACACTGAACCGGAAGTGATCGATAACATCATCTAATGAATGAGGCCCTGTAAGGGATACTTTTTACACTAAATAATTTAGGACTGTTATTCGAAAGAGTGCCGAATATTTTGTACGGATACATCTTCACAAAAATGTGAATATCTTCACTTAGAATTGACATACAGGCATCATTGAGGTACCTTAGATTTGGTTTTTCAAGGCCTATCTACCTGTGGTGGTCACATTTGTAAATACTCATTTCTGAAAATCATGACTAAACCTGCTAAATAATATTATTAATAATTAAATTATTATATAATGCGCCTTAGAGGCATTTCCGTTTTGAGTGTTCTGACTGTTTGTTTCTTGCTATTATTAGCTGAAAATAACATCGCATCGTCCATTTGTATGTGTGGTAATTAATATTGAAAGTTCTATGAATCGTGACTGCGTGTTCTGTTTTCATTTCTAGCGAGTCCTATCGTGCCGTTACCGGAAATGAAAAAAAAGTGATATACGGAGTCACCACCCGATTTTTCACCGCGTCTCCAGAAATCCTTTCTACAGACCATGCATTCTTTCTATGTCATTCATTCATTCAAATCTCACGTGACAATAACACACGTCATTCTGGGTTTTCCAGGATTGATTGATTGATCTAGGAACCGACATCACAGCATTCGGGACATTCCCATAAGCGCTCCGTCCCCATCCTCAGCTTTTCCAGGAAAGGTTTGCTTAATATTCCGTGCACAGCGATTGGTTGAAATCATCGTGACCTTTTATATAAATAAGAAAATAAGAATATATTTCATACTTACCGTAATTAATTTTTTTGGGCGTTTTTCATAGAATTTAATTAATTATATATGTATTTTTGAATTCTGCATACAATTTGAAATATATCTGGAAAGTTTCATCGCTCCAATACAGAGGTTCTCAACCGGTGGGGAATTCCCCCCCAGGGGGGAATTTTAGGGTTTCCAGGGGGAATGAAGATTATTTCAAGATCGCGTTAATACAAGAACCGATTACTTGATAATGTTTTTCCCTTCATGCTTTATGGTTCTGTACGTCTCACGCCTTCTAAAATTCATTTTATAAAGTAAGTAGACCCACAAATCATGTTTTATGTGGACGTCTAGACTTGTTTTGGTATGTGCTTCCATTATTACGTATACTGTGTAGGGGCAGGAGTGGGAGGGGGGATTTTAGGTAGGAAATACGAAGGTGGGGGGGGGGGGAATGACGTTAAGAAAATATGGTGAAGGTGGGCACGGGCCAAAATAGGATGAGAACCACTGCTCTAATAGCTTGATATGTGGATGAAAACAACATTTTCAGCGAAGATGTGTTTTTGTTCTTTGCGCATATCGATCAAACTGACATGTGCACTTTTTAACACTATTCTGACGTTGTAATAGAATTAATTCAATTATAGATGTATTTTTGAATTCTCCATACAATATTAAATATATCTGGAAAGTTTCATCGCTGTGATAGCTTGATATATGGATGAAAAACAACATTTTCTGCGAAGATGTGTTTTTGTTCTTTGCGCATATCGATCGAACTGGTATGTGCGCTTTGTAACACTATTCTAGCATTGTTAATAGAATTTAATCAATTATAGATGTATTTTTGAACTCTGCATGCAATTTTAAATATATCTGGAAAGTTTCATCGCTGTGATAGCTTGATATAAGAATGAAAAACAACATTTTCTGCGAAGTGTGCCTTTGTGAATGGGGAAACGCAAGGCCATGTGTCATGGTGACTGCACATGCGCATATCGATCGGAATGGCATGTACACTTTCACTTTTCAACACTCAAAACGTGCAATTTACCCTACTAAATTAAAGAGAACACAAGTTTAAAGATTATTAATAATTTATTTGTACACTTGTACTATTGTTTTAATCAATTAATGTGACGGAACATATTTTTGAAGTCAGTTTTCATAATCCGCCTATGACCCGTTTGGGTGAGGCAACCTCGCACGCGAAGAAAAATGGAAATGGCACGCTGAACCGTAATAAATTGTTTTTCTGGCGCTTTCAATAGAAAACCATCAATTGTAGATGGATCTTCAAATTCTGCATCAAATTTTCAGAAATTCATCGCTAAACTTGCTTTAATAGTGGTTGTCTTCTTCTTCTGCGCTCATCTGGAGTTTTTTTTTCGGACGTGATTGCGTTGTGCCTGTTTACAGCAGAGCTGCATTCTTGCGCCGTTAGGCCGACACATCCGACTTCTGCGGTAATTGTGGTTGAAAAACAGGCAATGATGTTACGATCATGAAATCCAAAATGGCGATTTGACTATAAAAAAATCTTTGTGGAACAATCATTGTGTCCTCGCTAGCGTAGTTGTAAGCATTCTGCCTGTCACGCGGGAGACCGGGGTTCTGTTCCTGGCTGGGCATATTTTTTTTTAATTTTAATTTTTCACAAAATTATTAGGTGATATAATAGAAACTATTAAACATTACGAAGTAAAATATCATATGGAACTAAGAAACTGGAAGTTTGTGAATAAAGTAAGCTCTATGGATCTGTGCCTAGTATATCATGATTCGCTTAAAGACTGATCATCGCAAGACAAGGACAGAGACGTTAAAATTGATCCACGACACTGGTGATCGAGTGAAATGGGGAGTCATGACCGCCCACGCTTTCCGGCATGGCACATGATTGATTGATTGATTATGGATCTGTGCGAGCTGCCGACTGCCGGGGAGCGCATCCCACAGAGGCAGCGGTTGATCGCGTATCGGAATCGATGAATCCAATAGATGTCTTTTTTAATATGAATTTTAATTGCCATATAAAATATTGCCCCTGAATTAGCATAGTTTCATCGCTAAACTTGCTCAAATTGTGGTTGAAAAACAGATTTTCTGCAAAGATATGACTTCGTGAATTGGAAACCCACGGATCATGACAATCGCACATATTGATTGCGCTACACATTTCAACACTCAAAACGTGCGATTTGACCTACTAAAGTTAAAGAGAACACAAGTTATCAGATTATTAATAATTTATTTGTATACTTGTACTATTTTGTAATCATTTAACATGATGGAACATATTTTTGAAGTCATTTTTCATATGACCGTTTGAGACAATCTCGCACGCACACACACGCACACCAGCTGGAGGAGGTAATCGGACACACTGGAGAGTTCCACTTACGGGTGAATAGCATGAAAAATCGCAACTCTCTCACCTTCACAAAAATGTGAATATCTTCACTTAGAAGTGACATACAGGCATAATTGAGGTACCATTAGATTTTGAATTTCAAGGCCTATCTTATGTGGCGGTCTCATTAGTAAATTCTCAAATTTAAAATCGTGATAGTTCTTTCTATCATTTCCAATCCAATTGTTTACATTTTTAATAAGCGAAGTACGACTACGAGTGAACTACGAAAGTTGCTGCGCCAAAGGTCTGGACACTGACAAGAGCGGTGAACACATACATGTACAAACAAACCTGAGAGAAATCATTGACATCAACAGACCCGGCGAAGACAGGGTCCGTGTCTTCCATGGCTGGCTGGTCGTTATCTTGCATGGTTGTCTGGCCGTTAGTCGCCATGTTGTCGTATAATCAACCCAACTGCTCCTTCCTGCTAACGTTTATTCCAACATCAAATAAACCTACACGTTCCTACTGCTCTTTCCTACTAATGTTTATTCCAACATCAAATAAACCTATACGTTCCGTTTGTTACCAAGTGTAACCAGGTGGATAATTTTAGATACCTAGGGACATTTATTGCCGGTCTCTCTGGCTGAGGGGTTACAACACTTTGTCCGTAATCCCGTTTGTCACGCAGAGTCTCGTAGCGGGAGCGAGCTGGGAGCGGTTCGTCCCCCGCTGAGGACTTGCGGGACACTGAGCCGGCCGCTCAGAAAGCAATGGCAAACTACTGAGCGTAATCTTGCCAAGAAATCAACAGACAGCTGAAAAATGCTGCTGTTGACAGCGATGTCCTGTAAAGGATATGCGAATAAAAAAAAAAGGGACATTTATAACATCAGATGGAAGATGTACAACAGAGATTAAGAGCAGAATAGGGCAGGCAAAGGCCGCATTTCAGAAAATGAAGAGTATCTTGTGCAATAGGTCACTATCACTGAGTGTAAGAAAGAGAGTGCTGAAATGCTATGTAGAACCAGTTTGCTGTATGGCAGTGAATCTTGGAATGTAAATGAACGAATTACGAAGAAATTAGAAGCAACGGAGATGCGGTTCCTGAGACGAATGTTGCGAATTCCTTGGACTGCCAGAGTAACTAACGACGACTGCCTGAAACAGGCTAATGAAACTAGAACATTATATACAACAATAAGAAAGAGATAAACAGCTTTCTTTGGTCATGTGATGAGAAGAGAGGCATTGGAGAACATCGTGACAACTGGAAAGATCTAAGGGAAGAGAGGCAGAGGCAGACCAAGGGAAATGATGCCGGATGGATTGAGATGGTGGCACGGAGGAATATCAGCAGCAGAGTTGATCCAGAAAACCAAAGACCGAGATCTGTGGAGAGTTATGAACGCCTACGCCAGCTGGCAGGGCACTTGATGATGATGATGTTCCGTTTGTTAATTAGTCGACAGATCATCCTCATTGCACATCGAACCATTCAGTCCATAAGTGCTCGGATCCCCTCCTCAGTAAACCGCGTGTAGCGGCTCACGACACCAGGTCTGTGTTGGTTTATTAATCTTCTTTGGCTTCCTGCATAGTGTGTGCTCTTGTGTGGACACACTTCTTTTACCTTGCTGTCTCGCAATCTGACCATGTTTGTAGATTCAGAGTCATCACTTGGTTTTCGTAAACGACTTACTTCTCGTAGAGCATTCAGTATATCAGCCTGGTCCATGGCTCGTCCGCCTTGCAGAAGTAGACCAGCAAGCCTGAACAGCACGTAATCAGACTACACGCACAAAGACAGTAGAAAATAACAAACAATTTTCCAGAACGAGACGACTCAGACAGAACACTCAGTAGTAGGACCCCCACCCCTAAACTTCTGGACATACTCATTCATGAAAAGCCAACGAGAATGGGAGGGTAGAAAGCAACGAACATGGGACCGGGTTTGACAGCAACGAACAATGGGAGGAGTAGACAGTAGACAGACAGAAGTAGAACAGACAAGACAGAACAATGAACAGAAGTAGAACAGACTAAACAGAACAATGGGCAGGGGTAGAACAGACTAACAGAACAATGAACAGAAGTAGGACAGAGTAAACAGAACAATGGGCAGGGGTAGAACAGACTAGACAGAACAATGAACAGAAGTAGAACAGATTAAACAGAACAATGGGCAGGAGTAGAACAGACTAGACAGAACAACGAACAGAAGTAGAACAGATTAACAGAACAATGACAGAGTAGAACAGATAAACAGAACAATGGGCAGGGTAGAACAGACTAACAGAACAATGACAGAAGTAGAACAGACTAGACAGAACAATGAACAGAGTAGAAGAAAACAGAACAAGGCGAAGAACAGACAGCAGAAAACGAACAGAAGAACAGATAAAAGAACAGAAACGAAGAAGGGCAGAGAACAATAGACAACAGAAGAATGAACAGATAACAGATAAAGGCAATGGCAAAGAACATAGACAGAACAATGGAGAGTAGAAACAGATAACAGAACAATGGCAGAGTAGAACATGACTAGACAGAACAATGGGCAGGAAGAACAGAAGAGAAACAAAAACTGGAAAGAGAACAGATAACAGAACAATGCAGGAGTAAGAAACAGACTAACAGAACAATAGAACAGAAGTAGACAGAATATAGACAGAACAAATGGGCAGGGAGAAAGAACAGACAAACAGAACAAGAAGAGGAGAACAGATAACAGAACAATGGGCAGGAGTAGAACAGATTAAACAGAACAATGGGCAGGGGTAGAACAGACTAGACAGAACAATGAACAGAAGTAGGACAGATTAAACAGAACAATGGGCAGGAGTAGAACAGACTAGACAGAACAATGGGCAGGGGTAGAACAGACTAGACAGAACAATGAACAGAAGTAGAACAGATTAAACAGAACAATGGGCAGGGGTAGAACAGACTAGACAGAACAATGAACAGAAGTAGGAACAGACTAAACAGAACAATGGGCAGGGTAGAACAGACTAGACAGAACAATGAACAGGGTAGAACAGATTAACAGACAATGAACAGAAGTAGAACAGATTAACAGAACAATGGGCAGGAGTAGAACAGACTAAACAGAACAATGGGCAGGGGTAGAACAGACTAGACAGAACAATGAACAGAAGTAGAACAGATTAAACAGAACAATGGGCAGGGGTAGAACAGACTAGACAGAACAATGAACAGAAGTAGGACAGATTAAACAGAACAATGGGCAGGAGTAGAACAGACTAAACAGAACAATGGGCAGGGGTAGAACAGACTAGACAGAACAATGAACAGAAGTAGAACAGATTAAACAGAACAATGGGCAGGGGTAGAACAGACTACGACATGAACAAATGAACAGAAGTAGACAGATTAAACAGAACAATGGGCAAGAGTAGAACAGACTAGACAGAACAATGGGCAGGGGTAGAACAGACAAGACAGAACAATGAACAGAAGTAGAACAGATTAAACAGAACAATGGGCAGGGGTAGAACAGACTAGACAGAACAATGAACAAAAGTGGAACAGATTAAACAGAACAATGGGCAGGGGAGTAGAACAGACTAGACAGAACAATGGGCAGGGGTAGAACAGACTAGACAGAACAATGAACAGAAGTAGAACAGATTAAACAGAACAATGGGCAGGGGTAGAACAGACTAGACAGAACAATGAACAGAAGTAGGACAGATTAAACAGAACAATGGGCAAGAGTAGAACAGACTAGACAGAACAATGGGCAGGGTAGAACAGATTAACAGAACAATGGGCAGGTAGAACAGATTAAACAGAACAATGGACAGGGGTAAACAGACTAGACAGAACAATGAACAGAAGTAACAGATTAAACAGAACAAGGGCAGGGGTAGAACAACTAGACAGAACAATGAACAGAAGTAGACAGACTAGACAGAACAATGAACAGAAGTAGAACAATAGACAGAACAAAGGGAAGAGAAGAAGGCAGAAAAAAGACTAGAAAACAATAAAAGAAAAGGGAAGTAGAACAGAAAACGAACAATGAACAGAGTAGAACAGATTACAGAAAAGGGGGGGGAACAGACTAGACAGAACAAGAACAGAAGTAGGACAGATAAACAGAACAATGGGCAGGAGAGAACAGACTAAACAGAACAATGGGCAGGGGTAGAACAGATAACAGAACAATGACAGAGTAGAACAGATTAACAGAACAAGCAGAAGACAGATAAAGAACAATGACAGAGAGGACAGATTAAACAGAACAATGGCAGAGTAGAACAGACTAGACAGAACAATGGGCAGGGGTTAGAACAGACAAGACAGAACAATGAACAGAAAGTAGAAGAGATTAAACAGAACAGATGGGCAGGGGTAGAACAGACTAGACAGAACATGAACAAAAGTGGAACAGACTAGACAGAACAATGGGCAGGGGTAGAACAGACTAGACAGAACAATGAACAGAAGTAGGACAGATTAAACAGAACAATGAACAGAAGTAGAACAGACTAGACAGAACAATGGGCAGGGGTAGAACAGATTAAACAGAACAATGGCAGGGGTAGACAGATTAACAGAACAATGAACAGAAGTAGAACAGACTAGACAGAACATGGCAGGGGTATAACAGATTAAACAGAACAATGGGCAGGGGTAGAACAGACTAGACAGAACAATGGGCAGGGGTAGAACAGATTAAACAGAACAATGGGCAGTGGTAGAACAGATTAAACAGAACAATGAACAGAAGTAGAACAGACTAGACAGAACAATGGGCAGGGGTAGAACAGATTAAACAGAACAATGGGCAGGGGTAGAACAGATTAAACAGAACAATGAACAGAAGTAGAACAGACTAGACAGAACAATGAACAGAAGTAGGACAGATTAAACAGAACAATGGGCAGGAGTAGAACAGATTAAACAGAACAATGGCAGAGGGTAGAACAGACTAGACAGAACAATGACAGAAGTAGGACAGATTAAACAGAACAATGGGGCAGGAGTAGAACAGACTAGACAGAACAATGGGCAGGGGTAGAACAGACAAGACAGAACAATGAACAGAAGTAGAACAGATTAAACAGAACAATGGGCAGGGGTAGAACAGACTAGACAGAACAATGAACAGAAGTAGGACAGATTAAACAGAACAATGGGCAGGAGTAGAACAGACTAGACAGAACAATGAACAGAAGTAGAACACATTAAACAGAACAATGGGCAGTGGTAGAACAGACTAGACAGAACAATGAACAGAAGTAGGACAGATTAAACAGAACAATGGGCAGGAGTAGAACAGACTAGACAGAACAATGGGCAGGGGTAGAACAGACAAGACAGAACAATGAACAGAAGTAGAACAGATTAAACAGAACAAAGGGCAGGGGTAGAACAGACTAGACAGAACAATGAACAGAAGTAGGACAGATTAAACAGAACAATGGGCAGGAGTAGAACAGACTAGACTGAACAATGAACAGAAGTAGAACAGATTAAACAGAACAATGGGCAGGAGTAGAACAGACTAGACAGAACAATGAACAGAAGTAGGACAGATTAAACAGAACAATGGGCAGGGGTAGAACAGACTAGACAGAACAATGAACAGAAGTAGAACAGATTAAACAGAACAATGGGCAGGGGTAGAACAGACTAGACAGAACAATGAACAGAAGTAGGACAGATTAAACAGAACAATGGGCAGGGGTAGAACAGATTAAACAGAACAATGGGCAGGGGTAGAACAGACTAGACAGAACAATGAACAGAAGTAGAACAGATTAAACAGAACAATGGGCAGGGGTAGAACAGACAAGACAGAACAATGAACAGAAGTAGAACAGATTAAACAGAACAATGGGCAGGGTAGAACAGACTAGACAGAACAATGAACAGAAGTAGAACAGACTAGACAGAACAATGAACAGAAGTAGGACAGATTAAACAGAACAATGGGCAGGAGTAGAACAGACTAGACAGAACAATGGACAGGAGTAGAACAGACTAGACAGAACAATGAACAGAAGTAGGACAGATTAAACAGAACAATGGGCAGAAGTAGAACAGACTACACAGAACAATGGACAGGAGTAGAACAGACTAAACAGAACAATGGGCAGGGGTAGAACAGACTAGACAGAACAATGAACAGAAGTAGAACAGATTAAACAGAACAATGGGCAGGAGTAGAACAGACTAAACAGAACAATGGACAGGAGTAGAACAGACTAAACATAACAATGGACAGGAGTAGAACAGACTAAACAGAACAATGGACAGGAGTAGAACAGACTAAACAGAACAATGGACAGGAGTAGAACAGACTAGAACAGAACAATGGACAGGAGTAGAACAGACAAGACAGAACAATGGACAGGAGTAGAACAGACAAGACAGAACAATGGACAGGACTACAGGTTTGTAATGTTCATTTATAGTACGAGGGAGAGGTAAGTTGAAGTTTTTAATTTTCTCCACTAAGAGGACAAGGGGAGAGAAGCAAGTGCGATTATGAACTAAATACGAGGTTTTTCTCTCAGAACCAAATGCTAGTTAGAATACAGACACACATTAGACAGCAAACGGACAACAACGCTACAGGCGGCGGTCACCACACCAGATGAGCTGGGTTGACTATAGACTGGGTTGACAACAGACTGGGTTGACAATAGACTGGGTTGACAACAGACTGCGTTGACAATAGACTGGGTTGACAATAGATTCGATTGACAATAGGCTGGGTTGACAATAGGCTGGGTTGACAGCAACAAGAGATGGACTGGGTTGACTATAGACTGAGTTGACAATAGATTGGGTTGACTATAGACTGAGTTGACAATAGGCTGGGGTGACTATAGACTGAGTTGACAATAGACTGGGTTGACTATAGACTGGGTTGACAATAGACTGGGTTGACTATAGACTGAGTTGACAATAGACTGGGTTGACACTAGACTTGGTTGACTATAGACTGGGGTGACAATAGACTGGGTTAATAATAGACTGAGTTGACTATAGACTGGGTTGACAATAGACTTATATCACAATAGACTGGAATGACAATAGACTGGGTTGACAATAGACTGTGGTGACAATAGACTGGAATGACAATAGACTGGGTTGACAATAGACTGGGTTGACTATAGACTGTGGTGACAATAGACTGGATTGACTATAGACTGTGGTGACAATAGACTGGGTTCATGATAGACTGGGTTGACTTTGACTGGGTTGACACGCGAGAATGTTCGAGAATGGATACGTGTATAACGGCACCCAGTGGGCGCGTTGGTGTAACCGTAGGATAACGTCAAGGCGAGGGTTCAACTCCTGGACTCGTCGCCTGTTAAGGGAGGTATAGACTGGCCATCTACTCATCCGTGCATTCAAGCCTACAAGATGTGGGGTCCGATCACATCACAGACGATAGCCGGTCCTTACCTTCTGTACCAGCTGTACTCTAGGATCGAGAGACCCCGCAGAGAGGCGACCCACACTTGTATAAACCAGGCATTTTTTTCTAATCACTGATGTCACGTGTTGCTATATTTAGTAACTACTCTTTGTCACTTATCCGTGCTTGCATTCTTGTGGCCGCGTGTTTTCTTGTGTTTACAACATTTCTGAGGAAACTTGAGACGGTCATGGCAGAATTCATAATACAAGATGGTGCCACCTTGATTCAGGCGGGACCATGCCCTGGGAATTCCCACCAATCCACTCGTCTAATCCGCTTTCCAGCCACGAACAAAAGCCCCTCCCCACCCATCACCCTGATCGCATGTTTGCCTTCTGACTCACCAGGTCGCTGTACTGTCCAACAGTCTGTTGCTACACCCACACACACACACACACACACACACACACACACACACACACACACACACACGTATACCCACACATTGAACTGTAGCATATACTTCAGTACAAGTCCCGTCCCCACCCCTTGTGACGTCTTGTGTATTTGGTGCTCCACTCATATTTTGTTTATAAACCAATGGGCACTCGCTGTGTGACATGACACTCATCATCGACCGCATTTACCAGTACTCATTAATGACTGGGTGATCCTGAGAACCTGGGTAAATTAAAATATACAATTCCCGATCTTAACAAAATATACTGTAATAATAATAATAAGATCTACGCAAGACACGCCAGGAATATCAACCAATTGGTGGGCCTGGTGTCAACAACCTGCAATATGCTGATGACATGGTTGTGGTCGCGGAAAATGACACAGTTACAAGAAATGATCGATGTAATTGCAACAGAAAGTCAAAACTAACACTTAGTCTGAATAACAGAAAACCGAAGAAATGATTGTTAAAGAAAAGACATATTAACAAACGTAACATCACAGTGAATGGAACTTGTTTGAAAGAAGCCAATGAATTTAAGTATGTGGGTACTTTAATAACAGCAGATGGACAATTATTAAAGAAGAACAGCCGAAGCTAAAGCAGCATTGTACAAGATGAAGAATAGTATCTGCCACATACCTTCGTCAATCGTGATGGCAAAACATGTTCTTTAGAGCTATTTCGAAACATTCCTGATGTACGCGAGTGAATCATGGACAGTTAGCAGACATCTGAATTATGCGGAAGGTATGGTTTAATGGAAGAATGATGAGAACCTTATCGACGGATAGAAAGAGTATTGAAGACATGTTGAAAGAAGTGATCTCACAAAGAGGACCCCTAGGACAGATAGAAAGAGTAATGAAGACATGTTGAAAGAAGTGAACTCACAAAGAGAACCCTTGGACAGATAGAAAGAGTAATGAAGACATGTTGAAAGAAGTGAACTCACAAAGAGAACCCCTTGGACAGATAGAAAGAGTGATGAAGACATTCTAAAAGACGTGAACTCACAAAGAGAACCCCTTGGACAGATAGAAACGAACGAACGAACGAACACAATTTATTTTCAAAGGGTTAAGAATTTGGCACGCAGGCCCGTCTAACATTCTGCCCTTCTATCACTCTCTTTCATACATTATTTCATTCATACATCATTCAAGGCTAACAGAGAACAGCAACAATATAAAAGATATGCATTATAAAGGCATGGGCAAAATGAAAGAGTAATGAAGACATGTTGAAAGAAGTGAACTCACAAAGAGAACCCAGTGATCGGATAGAAAGAGTGATGAAGACATTCTAAAAGACGTGAACACACAAAGAGAACTAGTTATTCGCACCAGAAGAAGACAGGTCACATTCCTTGGTCTAGTCATGAGAAGGGAACAGCCGGCGAACATCGTGACAACGGGAACGCTGGAGGGAAGAGAGGCAGCGGGAGATCAAAAGATACAATGCTAGACAGTCTGACATCCTAACATGGAGCAACATCTGCACCATCAATGATCGGCAGTAGACGAGACAGAAGACTGGACAGACATGATCACCAACGCCAGATATCATGGACTTCATAAGATCTACGAGTCAAAGGGGATTTGAAGACACGACAATCAGGCAACTTTAACATGGAGATGTCATGGGGTATGACCCTGCCGATGGATGTGCTACAGAAATGGCTGCACTGCGATAAGTAGGATATCTTGCCTCATAGTCGCAGTCTACGGTAGTTGAGTGACCATACTGACACAATGTTTGTGATAGTTGAGTGATCATATTGACATAATATTTGTGATAGTTGGGTGATCGGATTGGCACAGTGTTTGTGGTGGTTGAGTGGTCAGATTGGCACAATGTTTATGATAGTTAAGTGACCAGACTTGCAACAATTTCTTGGGATGACACGACGTTCACGAGTTTTAGAAGCCCTGATCTAAAGACTGAAGTGTTCCCTGCACCGACTGCCCCTCCAGCGCGGGGCTTCCCAATATCTGTACAAACAGACAAGCCACAACGGTTGTCTGTCAATGTTTGACTCCCCCATTGAACGGGACTCGCTTAGGGTCTCTTTCAGCTGTGAAGACGGGAGACAGGCCGAGATGAGACCCTAAGCCGGGTGACCGAGTGTTATCCGTAGTGGAGGTGCGATCGCACGTGTCAGCCTCGTTAAATACTTTCATTGTGGCTTGACCTAGCTTGATCTTTGTTGACACACCGTGACACGAGTCCGCAGTGATGTAACAATACAATGAATCCCCACCACACAAGTTGGCCACACAAGTAATTTTAACGTGAAGGATTTAGAAGTTGGTTGGCGACTCGGACAAAAAACAAGACTTGATCCTCAGCACAAACCAAGGGACAGAACTGCACCAGTGACAAAGGTGTGCACAGAGTAATCAGCGGGGCAGGGCCGGGAAACCAGGAGACGTGGCCTGTAGTTTGACGGAGCATCGCTGAAGTCAGATCTGGGCTGTCCTCAAGTGGACACCCGACGCTCATTTAAGCTGTGCCCCAGATCATGTCAGCTCTCCCAGGACGGCCACAGATCCGGTATGCTGTCAGTGCCAACACTGTTCTACAGGTGTCTCCAAGCCTAGGCTGACCATGTCTTCAAGTAGACTGATATGCCTGCGGCGAAAGGCTAGCGTTACGTGAAGGTGACAGGTTCGAGTCCTCATGTGCCCATAGCTTTCACATTTCAGTTGTCTATTATATTTTCTTATTTCTTTCTCTCTCTTTTTCTTCCCCCCCCCACCCCACTCATTCCTATTTCTTTCTCTCTCCTTTTCTTTCTCCCCCCCCCCCCCTCACCCATACCAACACCCCCACCACACATCCTCCACCCACCACACATCCCTCCACACACTCACACATCCCCTCATCAACCCAGACATCTCGCACCGACCCACACAAACATCCCTCACACACATCCCCACCCACACACAACTACCCACTCATACATACCCCAACCCACACAAACTCGCCCACACACACATGCTCCACCCACCCCCCACACACGAGAGAGCGAGAGAGAGAGAGAGAGAGAGAGAGAGAGAGAGAGAGAGAGAGAGAGAGAGGAACTATATGGGAGGACATGAAGAGGTCTGCAGGAGATAACAACTGACAGGAGTGTGTGTGTGAGAGAGAGAGAGAGAGAGAGAGAGAGAGAGAGAGAAGAGAGAGAGAGAGAGAGAGAACTATATGGGGAGGACATGAAGAGGGCTGCAGGAGATAGCAACAGACGAGAGTGTGTGTGTGAGAGAGAGATCCCGTTCCCCAGTGGAAAAATAAAGGGCAACGGAGGAAAAGGATACGATTAGAGCAACACAATTAGCCTTGGAATGCAAGCTCAGGTTCCAGGCATCTCCACACTTATCGACAAGTGTGGATTAGGAAAAGCGCCATTGTCAATCTGGAGGGAGACCATAGACTGATCCCGTGAGGCCAGGGTTCTAGCACCTGGTCCCAGCGCCACTTGACCAGTGGACCGTCACTTGCCACAGGCCGCAGTTTCTGACTACTGGACTGATTCAAGGTCGACTCCAGTCACTGTGTTAGCATGGGTGTCCAGCATAGATCGCCATACATACAGCCCCACAAGTCATGGGTCTGTCTACGTGTTGCCATTAGTCAGGTCTTTTATCCACCTATACACGAATTCTGTCCGTATTCCAAAGTCCCGCTAATGATGACCTAATTGTAGGTTCAGGTGGGTGATAGACCTGGCTAATAATGACATAGTTTTGGGTTCAGGTGGATGATGGACCTGGCTAGTGATGACATAGTTGTGGGTTCAGGTGTATGATAGACCTGGCTAGTGATGACATAGTTGTTGGTTCAGGTGTATGATAGACCTGGCTAGTGATGACATAGTTGTTGGTTCAGGTGTATGATAGACCTGGCTAGTGATGACATAGTTGTTGGTTCAGGTGTATGATAGACCTGGCTAGTGATGACATAGTTGTTGGTTCAGGTGTATGATAGACCTGGCTAGTGATGACATAGTTGTTGGTTCAGGTGTATGATAGACCTGGCTAGTGATGACATAGTTGTTGGTTCAGGTGTATGATAGACCTGGCTAGTGATGACATAGTTGTTGGTTCAGGTGTATGATAGACCTGGCTAGTGATGACATAGTTGTTGGTTCAGGTGTATGATAGACCTGGCTAGTGATGACATAGTTGTTGGTTCAGGTGTATGATAGACCTGGCTAGTGATGACATAGTTGTTGGTTCAGGTGTATGATAGACCTGGCTAGTGATGACATAGTTGTTGGTTCAGGTGTATGATAGACCTGGCTAGTGATGACATAGTTGTTGGTTCAGGTGTATGATAGACCTGGCTAGTGATGACATAGTTGTTGGTTCAGGTGTATGATAGACCTGGCTAGTGATGACATAGTTGTTGGTTCAGGTGTATGATAGACCTGGCTAGTGATGACATAGTTGTTGGTTCAGGTGTATGATAGACCTGGCTAGTGATGACATAGTTGTTGGTTCAGGTGTATGATAGACCTGGCTAGTGATGACATAGTTGTTGGTTCAGGTGTATGATAGACCTGGCTAGTGATGACATAGTTGTTGGTTCAGGTGTATGATAGACCTGGCTAGTGATGACATAGTTGTTGGTTCAGGTGTATGATAGACCTGGCTAGTGATGACATAGTTGTTGGTTCAGGTGTATGATAGACCTGGCTAGTGATGACATAGTTGTTGGTTCAGGTGTATGATAGACCTGGCTAGTGATGACATAGTTGTTGGTTCAGGTGTATGATAGACCTGGCTAGTGATGACATAGTTGTTGGTTCAGGTGTATGATAGACCTGGCTAGTGATGACATAGTTGTTGGTTCAGGTGTATGATAGACCTGGCTAGTGATGACATAGTTGTTGGTTCAGGTGTATGATAGACCTGGCTAGTGATGACATAGTTGTTGGTTCAGGTGTATGATAGACCTGGCTAGTGATGACATAGTTGTTGGTTCAGGTGTATGATAGACCTGGCTAGTGATGACATAGTTGTTGGTTCAGGTGTATGATAGACCTGGCTAGTGATGACATAGTTGTTGGTTCAGGTGTATGATAGACCTGGCTAGTGATGACATAGTTGTTGGTTCAGGTGTATGATAGACCTGGCTAGTGATGACATAGTTGTTGGTTCAGGTGTATGATAGACCTGGCTAGTGATGACATAGTTGTTGGTTCAGGTGTATGATAGACCTGGCTAGTGATGACATAGTTGTTGGTTCAGGTGTATGATAGACCTGGCTAGTGATGACATAGTTGTTGGTTCAGGTGTATGATAGACCTGGCTAGTGATGACATAGTTGTTGGTTCAGGTGTATGATAGACCTGGCTAGTGATGACATAGTTGTTGGTTCAGGTGTATGATAGACCTGGCTAGTGATGACAAAGTTGTTAGTTCGTGTGTATGATAGACCTGGCTAGTGATGACAAAGTTGTTAGTTCGTGTGTATGATAGACCTGGCTAGTGATGACGTAGTTGTTAGCTTGTACAGCTGTTCCAGTGGCGTGTAGCTGTCTCCTGTGACGTTTAGCTGTTTTATGTGACTAATAATTCTATTATAAATGTTTCTATTGATGCAGAAATGTCGTTTTCTCTGTGCCGTCGAAGGCCTGTGTTTTCTGTGTCTGGTATGTCGGTTCTGAGCCTGTTCCCGTGGCGCGTTCTTCTGTTGCCTACACACGTCCCAGACAACAAAACAAGACAGCACAGCACGAAACGTCACAGAGAACAAAACAAAACAGCACAGCACGAAACGTCACAGAGAACAAAACAAGACAGCAACAGCACGAAACGTCACAGAGAACAAAACAAGACAGCACAGCACGAACGTCACAGAGAACAAAACAAGACAGCACAGCACGAAACGTCACAGAGAACAAAACAAGACAGCACAGCACGAAACGTCACAGAGAACAAAACAGACAGCACAGCACGAAACGTCACAGAGAACAAAACAAGACAGCACAGCACGAAACGTCACAGAGAACAAAACAAGACAGCACAGCACGAAACGTCACAGAGAACAAAACAAGACAGCACAGCACGAAACGTCACAGAGAACAAAACAAGACAGCACAGCACGAAACGTCACAGAGAACAAAACAAGACAGCACAGCACGAAACGTCACAGAGAACAAAACAAGACAGCACAGCACGAAACGTCACAGAGAACAAAACAAGACAGCACAGCACGAAACGTCACAGAGAACAAAACAAGACAGCACAGCACGAAACGTCACAGAGAACAAAACAAGACAGCACAGCACGAAACGTCACAGAGAACAAAACAAGACAGCACAGCACGAAACGTCACAGAGAACAAAACAAGACAGCACAGCACGAAACGTCACAGAGAACAAAACAAAACAACACAGCACGAAACGCACCAAACACACATATCTGAAAACACTCGTTCATGGAATAACATGATTCAGTTTATCACAAAGATTAAAATAACATATTATTGTAGTCATATGTACATATTGTGTTATAAGTTATACTGTGTATTATTCACATCACATTCGGAATCTAGAAGTTGAGTCCTTATGCCTCATATTATAGTTGAGACTCGGGTTAGATGCCAAGCCGGTGTCTGTACAAGGGTTTGATATGTGTCACCACCTTTCTGGTAGGAACAATACACATAAATAACGCAGTCACCTGTGGTATATGTTGTTGGGAGGGCTGTGAGAGGGCACCGCCCAGCACTCTTGTGTCGGTCCGGCGGGCGTGTGTTCCTATCCCTGTCAAGGTTGGTATTGGTGGGCGTGGTCGCCAGGCCGAGGACGGGGTCTGAAGGCGGGGTTCTGGGTTCCCTCCCTACAGTGGTCAGCTGGACTTCCGCGCCGACTTCTAGTTCGGACAGCAAGGACAAACCACTGAAGGTAAAATTACCCAGTAAACCCATCTAGGGTTGGGGTTGATGGCGACGTGTAGCAAGGATATGAGGCATGTGATCAAGGTGGAGATTTAACACACAATGTACCAGGTCGACGCCGCCTGAGCTGAGCACCATATGTCCTCGGGGTGAAGGACGTCGGCCTGGAGGTCAACGTGGGCGAATGGTCCAGAGTGCTCGCTCTTAAACTTCCGGTGCGTTGATGCAGAGGTAGCGGATTCAACCCCTACACAAGTCAGTGGGACTAAAATCTTGACTTCTCGTCCTTGACTTAGGGACGTAAATTACAAGTTCCTCTGAAGTCGGAGTGGGTTCGCCTGATGGCGAGGAACACTGGAAATAGGGAAAGCTAATCCACACGCAAAAATCAGTTCCTATGCACTAGAAGTAACACAAACTTGGACTATGCTTGAGTTCATAGTCAGCGAACGCGAAACAAACTTCCGAGAGGTTGATACAAGAGAGGACGAGCACCATATATCTAGCACGCTTGAAGGGTTGGGAATGTGTCCATGACTGCGGTGACTTCACTGATACAAGAGAGGACGAGCACCATATATCTAGCACGCTTGAAGGGTTGGGAATGTGTCTCTGACTACGGTGACTTCACTGATACAAGAGAGGACGAGCACCATATATCTAGTACGCTTGAAGGGTTGGGAATGTGTCTCTGACTACGGTGACTTCACAGATACAAGAGAGGACGAGCACAAATCAAATCAAATCAAATCAACTTTATTATTGATAACTCCTCCCCCCCCCCCCCCCCCACACACACACACACATACACAACCGCCTGATACCGCCCCAGTTGACCCAGTACACAGATCGCCGAGTACTACCGGAGTGAATGTTTCAATCACATCATCTCATGGTCGGACAGGTGTAGGAGATCGCCGAGTACTACCGGAGTGAATGTTTCAATCACATCATCTCGTGGTCGGACAGGTGTAGGAGATCGCCGAGTACTACCGGAGTGAATGTTTCAATCACATCATCTCGTGGTCGGACAGGTGTAGGAGATCGCCGAGTACTACCGGAGTGAATGTTTCAATCACAGCATCTCCATGCCGGCTCCGTGGCGGAGGTTTTAGGGATGTAGTTTGTAATCCCGCATCCCACGTTCGAAACATAACTGCTGGCAATTTGGCAGCAGATCGCTTTGCATTGGTTTCTAAATAATGGTATGAGTGTCGATCGTTCAGAAAGCAATGGCAAACTACTGAAAGTAAACTTGCCAAGAAATCACGAACAGCCAAAATTGTTGAGATGGACTGCGACGCCCTGTAAAGGATATGCAACTTTTTTTTTTAAATAAAGAAATGTCCATACAGTGTTACTGTGAACGGTATATAAATGAACAAAACCTTGTTGTCATATGGTTAAATTCAGATTTGGATATGGAGGTCGATCTAACATTCTGCCCTTCCTGGCGGGTGCTAGAGGATACCCGGTTCTCAGGTCTGACGATGTGAGTGCGAGTTCCCGTAACAGAACAGGTTTTGTTGCCAACTGGAAACATCTAAAACATCGTTACGCTGAACCGGAGCGTCAAAGTCCACGACTTTGTGATAGTCAAATCTGGATATATTGCAGCCTCTGTGGTCAATAGGGTCACTTACAGTAACTGACCAGGTTGTCGACTTGCAGCCTCTGTGGTCAATAGGGTCACTTACAGTAACTGACCAGGTTGTCGACTTGCAGCCTCTGTGGTCAATAGAGTCACTTACAGTAACTGACCAGACTGTCTACTTGCAGCCTCTGTGGTCAATAGAGTCACTTACAGTAACTGACCAGACTGTCTACTTGCAGCCTCTGTGGTCAATAGAGTCACTTACAGTAACTGACCAGACTGTCTACTTGCAGCCTCTGTGGTCAATAGGGTCACTTACAGTAACTGACCAGACTGTCTACTTGCAGCCTCTGTGGTCAATAGGGTCACTTACAGTAACTGACCAGACTGTCTACTTGCAGCCTCTGTGGTCAATAGAGTCACTTACAGTAACTGACCAGGTTGTCGACTTGCAGCCTCTGTGGTCAATAGGGTCACTTACAGTAACTGACCAGACTGTCTACTTGCAGCCTCTGTGGTCAATAGGGTCACTTACAGTAACTGACCAGACTGTCTACTTGCAGCCTCTGTGGTCAATAGAGTCACTTACAGTAGCTGACCAGACTGTCTACTTGCAGCCTCTGTGGTCAATAGGGTCACTTACAGTAACTGACCAGACTGTCCTACTTGCAGCCTCTGTGGTCAATAGAGTCACTTACAGTAACTGACCAGACTGTCTACTTGCAGCCTCTGTGGTCAATAGGGTCACTTACAGTAACTGACCAGACTGTCTACTTGCAGCCTCTGTGGTCAATAGAGTCACTTACAGTAACTGACCAGACTGTCTACTTGCAGCCTCTGTGGTCAATAGAGTCACTTACAGTAACTGACCAGACTGTCTACTTGCAGCCTCTGTGGTCAATAGGGTCACTTACAGTAACTGACCAGGTTGTCGACTTGCAGCCTCTGTGGTCAATAGGGTCACTTACAGTAACTGACCAGGTTGTCGACTTGCAGCCTCTGTGGTCAATAGAGTCACTTACAGTAACTGACCAGGTTGTCGACTTGCAGCCTCTGTGGTCAATAGAGTCACTTACAGTAACTGACCAGACTGTCTACTTGCAGCCTCTGTGGTCAATAGAGTCACTTACAGTAGCTGACCAGACTGTCTACTTGCAGCCTCTGTGGTCAATAGGGTCACTTACAGTAGCTGACCAGGTTGTCGACTTGCAGCCTCTGTGGTCAATAGGGTCACTCACAGTAGCTGACCAGGTTGTCGACATCCGGGGTGTACTGGTCAGTAGAGCACCAACGGAGATCCTTCCATCTAGCGACCTGACTCTGAGCCATGACTTGACAAACCTCATCATTCGAGCACTCACGGGTCTCTCCTCGAACACGACACACCACTGCAGGTGGCATCCTTTCAAGTTCCTTGCATCCATAATCCTCCTGTTCTTTTTTTTTTCCAATGTCCAATGGTGGGCGGGTCCAGATGGTTGCTGAACTCCAATTGAAGGGTTATATTAATTGATGTGGCGTGTTGACTAACCCTGACTAAAGCCTTACTCCAATTGCTGGCGGAATCACAATTTGCTGTAGCGAATCTGTTGACTATCTAGCGTGTGTGTCTTCACGGCCACTCACTCCCTCCAGGGTCTGAAGAAATGTCTCTGGGTAGAAGCTCTGCTGCTGCCGCCCCGCCCGGGGACACACTGCCTCCAGGGTTCGGCTGTGATTGCCAGTCTGGATGTCTGTCGTGTACAGACCTCCCCAAATCTGAGTCTAAGGCCGGTCCGTGTACATCTGCCTTAAAGCTGCTGAGTTGTTTCATTAATGTCAAAGATGTAGGATCTGCTGGAGCCGTGTTCTGCCAGGAGGATGACGGTGTTTGGCGCATTGAGTCTGTGTGCTCAACGTGTGGATATGTGATGTGGGGAGGACAGTTGTACCTGCCTGTCTCTGATACCCCAGGCTGAGGTACGGCGGACGCTGTAGAAGCATGCTTCCTGTGTGATTGGGCATGATCACAGTATTCAGATTCTGCATTGGGAAGAGCAACAGCGCGTTTTGGCATTAGCTGGTGTGTAGTCTGCAGGCGTGCTTGCTGAGTGGTAGAGGACAGATTTAGGGGCGTGGTTTGATGGGATATACTAGGAATAGATGTAGGAACAACAGCTGCACTAGAATTCACGGACTGAATGATTGGTTGGACAGAATTAGCTATAAATGCAACTGGCTGCTGCGGATCGTCTGTAGGGTAGGATACAGCAATCTGAATAGCTGATTGTGGGATGGGCGGAGCTAAGATCTGGGCATGGCCAACCGCAGGCTGGGTTATGATAGGAATGGAAAAGCTTGGAATCTGGGCGGAGCTGAGCAAGTTGGTGGTAGACAGGAAGAAAGCAATGTCCCCGTTCACTGTCTTTGTTGGGATCAGCTGTAGTGGGTTCGTGCTGGTGAAGATGCTCGAGCCGTCTGGTAAAGCTGGGAACAGCTGAGGCTGCAGCTGTGCTTGATGAAGCTGCGGCTGGTGCTGGTATACGTGTGTCTGTTGTAGCTGGTTGGGTTGCTGCACACACGTGAATGTGGTCGGACCAGCCATGTTGACTAAAGCTGGGAGAATGATGGAGTTGTTGTTAATCTCCGTGACCGATCCTGCCTGGGTAATTGCCGACGAGGTGCTGGAGATAAAGCTGTTACTGCTGAGTCTGTCATCTTCTGAATGTCTTGCTTCTAACAGAGGTACTGGGGTTTTCTGAGAAAGCATACTTGGCTTCACAAGAACTGAGTTTGTTGACGATGATGTCAGGACAGCATGCAGAATCCCATCTGACGTGCTTTGAGCTACTCGCTGCTGCACTGCATCACCACACGAGTTCCTGACATTTATTTTTGGTCTGATTTCTTGTCTAGCTGCGTCCGTTTGTGATATTTCACTGCTTTGTGACGACATTGGCAACATAGAACCGCTGACTAAATGAACAGAGCTCTTCCTGTCACATGATGATGATGATGATGGTAGTTGTCCGCCGGGTCTTGGGGACACGGGGACCTGGATATCACATGATGATGATGCTGGCGATGACAACATGGAGGACGACGATGTGGTCTGGTAATCAGCACCGGTCATACAATTGGCCAGATGGTTCAAGAGTTTAGTCTTCAGCTCTACATCCTCATCGCGGTTGGAATCCAAGTATTTGCAGACTTGCTGCAGGCACGCGTGAAAGCCTAGCTGATATTTGCCGACTTCAGACGTGTCGCTGGAGGACTGGCCTGCGGGAGATAGATGCACAAGATGATAGTTAATTACTGCACATCACAGGTCAACAATCATTAAATCTACCAGACATGCACCAACACCAGTACAAGATGATTGCCATTTTATTTTATGAGTGGATGTCCCCCACCCCAAGCCCTCACCTGTGAGTGGATGGTCCCCACCTCCAAGCCCTCACCTGTGAGTGGATGTTCCCCACCCCAAGCCCTCACCTGTGAGTGGATGTTCCCCACCCCAAGCTCTCACCTGTGAGTGGATGTTCCCCACCCCAAGCTCTCACCTGTGAGTGGATGTTCCCCACCCCAAGCTCTCACCTGTGAGTGGATGTTCCCCACCCCAAGCTCTCACCTGTGAGTGGATGTTCCCCACCTCCAAGCTCTCACCTGTGAGTGGATGTTCCCCACCCCAAGCTCTCACCTGTGAGTGGATGTTCCCCACCCCAAGCTCTCACCTGTGAGTGGATGTTCCCCACCTCCAAGCCCTCACCTGTGAGTGGATGTTCCCCACCTCCAAGCCCTCACCTGTGAGTGGATGTTCCCCACCTCCAAGCCCTCACCTGTGAGTGGATGTTCCCCAAAGCCCTCACCTGTGAGTGGATGTTCCCCACCCCAAGCTCTCACCTGTGAGTGGATGTTCCCCACCTCCAAGCCTTCACCTGTGAGTGGATGTTCCCCAAAGCCCTCACCTGTGAGTGGATGTTCCCCACCCCAAGCCCCCACCTGTGAGTGGATGTTCCCCACCTCCAAGCTCTCACCTGTGAGTGGATGTTCCCCACCTCCAAGCCCTCACCTGTGAGTGGATGTTCCCCAAAGCCCTCACCTGTGAGTGGATGTTCCCCACCTCCAAGCCCTCACCTGTGAGTGGATGTTCCCCAAAGCCCTCACATGTGAGTGGATGTTCCCCACCCCAAGCTCTCACCTGTGAGTGGATGTTCCCCAAAGCCCTCACCTGTGAGTGGATGTTCCCCCAAACCATCTCCACTAAACTGCTGTCGCTGAATGTGTCGCAGATGTTTGACCGCCATTTCCAAGATGTCCGCCTTCTCCATCTTGTTCTGGCGAGTTCCCTGAAAGCAGACAACACAAGATCAAGTATCATGATCACAGCGTCCAGGGCTGTTTACCCCAGGAAATAGACAAGATCAAATATATTGGTCACAGCGTAGAGCTGTTTACCCCAGGAAACAGACAAGATTAAGTATCATGATAACAGCATTCAGGGCTGTTTACCCCAGGAAATAGACAAGATTAAGTATCATGATAACAGCATCCAGGGCTGTTTACCCCAGGAAACAGACAAGAATCAAGTATCATGATAACAGCATCCAGGGCTGTTTACCCCAGGAAACAGACAAGATCAAGTATCATGGTCACAGCGTCCAGGGCTGTTTACCCCAGGAAATAGACAAGATTAAGTATCATGGTCACAGCGTCCAGGGCTGACAAGTTTAAGTATCATGGTCACAGCGTCCAGGGCTGACAAGATTAAGTATTATGATCACAGCGTCCAAGGCTGTTTACCCCAGGAAACAGACAAGATCAAGTATCATGGTCACAGCGCAGAGCTGTTTACCCCAGGAAATAGACAAGATTAAGTATCATGATAACAGCATCCAGGGCTGTTTACCCCAGGAAACAGACAAGATCAAGTATCATGGTCACAGCGTCCAAGGCTGTTTACCCCAGGAGGTACGGTCCCTTTTGTCAGTAAAACTTAGTTCAGTCACCATTTTATGACAGAGAAACAGAGTAACATTTGATAAGTTATCATTTCATGACAATGAATGATGAGTAACACTTGTTTTAGTCATCAGTTCATTACACAGAACCATGAGTAATATTTGGTTAATAATCATTTATTACAAGGAACCAACAGTAACATTTTATTAGTCACTATCCCACGACAGGGAACCAAGAGAAAGACATTTGTTTAATCATCACCCCAAGACAGGGAACAAAGAGAGAGAGACATTTGTTTAGTCACCACCCCAAGACAGGGAACCAAGAATGACATTAAGTACGTCACTGCTGCTAATATAGTAGTAGTAGTAGTAGTAGTAGTAGTAGTAGTAGTAGTAGTAGTAGTAGTAGTAGTAGTAGTAGTAGTAGTAGTAGTAGTAGCACTAGTAGTAGTAGTAGTAGTAGTAGTAGTAGTAGTAGTAGTAGTAGCACTAGTAGTAGTAGTAGTAGTAGTAGTAGTAGCACTAGTAGTAGTAGTAGTAGTAGTAGTAGTAGTAGTAGTAGTAGTAGTAGTAGTAGTAGTAGTAGTAGTAGTAGTAGTAGTAGTAGTAGTAGCACTAGTAGTAGTAGTAGTAGTAGTAGTAGCAGTAGTAGTAGTAATAGTAGTAGTAGTAGCACTAGTAGTAGTAGTAGTAGTAGTAGTAGTAGTAGTAGTAGTAGTAGTAGTAGTAGTAGTAGTAGTAGTTATAGTAGTAGTAGTAGTAGTAGTAGTAGTAGTAGTAGTAGTAGTAGTAATTATAGTAGTAGTAGGAATGATAGTAGTAGTAGTAGTAGTAGTAGTAGTAGTAGTAGTAGTAGTAGTAGTAGTAGTAGTAGTAGTAGTAGTAGTAGTAGTAGTAGTAGTAGTAGTAAGAGGTAGTAGCTGGAAGAGAAAGAAATAAAAGAGGAAGGCACAGCAGCAGTTTTTTTCACACACAGCCACAAACACACACACACACAGACACACACTTACACACACACAACCAAACATATACACACACCCACTCACCCACACATCCACTCACACATCCACATCCACATCCAGCCACCCACCCACCAACACACACACACACACACACATCCAACCACACACCCACACCCACACACAGAGTGGCCAGCAACAACCACGCCAGGCGACAGGAGGTACCTCTTTCTTGATGGCCTCCATCAGCAGCGACTTGAGCTCCGACAGGCTGGCGTTGATCCGGGCCCTCACACCCCCACACCCACCCACCCACACATACCCACACACTGAGTGGCCAGCAACAACCACGCCAGGCGACAGGAGGTACCTCTTTCTTGATGGCCTCCATCAGCAGCGACTTGAGCTCCGACAGGCTGGCGTTGATCCGGGCCCTCACACCCCCACACCCACCCACCCACACATACCCACACACTGAGTGGCCAGCAACAACCACGCCAGGCGGACAGGAGGTACCTCTTTCTTGATGGCCACCATCAGCAGCGACTTGAGCTCCGACAGGCTGGCGTTGATCCAGGCCCTCACACCCCCACACCCACCCACCCACACATACCCACACACTGAGTGGCCAGCAACAACCACGCCAGGCGACAGGAGGTACCTCTTTCTTGATGGCCACCATCAGCAGCGACTTGAGCTCCGACAGGCTGGCGTTGATCCGGGCCCTCACACCCCCCCACCCACACATACCCACACACTGAGTGGCCAGCAACAACCACGCCAGGCGACAGGAGGTACCTCTTTCTTGATGGCCTCCATCAGCAGCGACTTGAGCTCCGACAGGCTGGCGTTGATCCGGGCCCTCACACCCCCACACCCACCCACACATACCCACACACTGAGTGGCCAGCAACAACCACGCCAGGCGACAGGAGGTACCTCTTTCTTGATGGCCTCCATCAGCAGCGACTTGAGCTCCGACAGGCTGGCGTTGATCCGGGCCCTCACACCCCCACACCCACCCACCACCACACATACCCACACACTGAGTGGCCAGCAACAACCACGCCAGGCGACAGGAGGTACCTCTTCTTGATGGCCTCCATCAGCAGCGACTTGAGCTCCGACAGGCTGGCGTTGATCCGGGCCCGCCGCCGCTTCTCCATGACTGGCTTGGAGCTCTGTAATAGACAGGTCATTCTCTGGACATTTGACTTCAATGACAGGTCATTCTATGAACATTTGACTTCAATGACAGGTCATTCTATGGACATATGACATCAATGACAGGTCATTCTCTGGACATTTGACTTCAATGGCAGGTCATTCTCTGGACATTTGACTTCAATGACAGGTCATTCTATGGACATTTGACTTCAATGACAGGTCATTCTCTGGACATTTGACTTCAATGACAGGTCATTAACTGGACATTTGACTTCAATGACAGGTCATTCTATGGACATTTGACTTCAATGACAGGTCATTCTATGGACATTTGACATCAATGACAGGTCATTCTCTGGACATTGACTTCAATGACAGGTCATTAACTGGACATTTGACTTCAATGACAGGTCATTCTATGGACATTTAATTCAATGACAGGTCATTCTATGGACATTTGACTTCAATGACAGGTCATTAACTTGACATTTGACTTCAATGACAGGTCATTCTATGGACATTTGACTTCAATGACAGGTCATTCTATGGACATTTGACATCAATGACAGGTCATTCTCTGGACATTTGATTTCAATGACAGGTCATTAACTGGACATTTGACTTCAATGACAGGTCATTCTATGGACATTTAACTTCAATGACAGGGCATTCTATGGACATTTGATTTCAATGACAGGTCATTCTATGGACATTTGGCATCAATGACAGGTCATTCTCTGGACAGTTAACTTCAATGGCAGGTCATTCTCTGGACATTTGACTTCAATGACAGGTCATTCTATGGACATTTGATTTCAATGACAGGTCATTCTCTGGACATTTGACTTCAATGACAGGTCATTCTCTGGACATTTGACTTCAATGACAGGTCATTAACTGGACATTTGACTTCAATGACAGGTCATTCTATGGACATTTGACTTCAATGACAGGTTATTCTATGGACATTTGACATCAATGACAGGTCATTCTCTGGACATTTGACTTCAATGACAGGTCATTAACTGGACATTTGACTTCAATGACAGGTCATTCTATGGACATTTAACTTCAATGACAGGTCATTCTATGGACATTTGACTTCAATGACAGGTCATTAACTTGACATTTGACTTCAATGACAGGTCATTCTATGGACATTTGACTTCAATGACAGATAATTCTATGGACATTTGACATCAATGACAGGTCATTCTCTGGACATTTGACTTCAATGACAGGTCATTAACTGGACATTTGACTTCAATGACAGGTCATTCTATGGACATTTAACTTCAATGACAGGGCATTCTATGGACATTTGATTTCAATGACAGGTCATTCTATGGACATTTGGCATCAATGACAGGTTCATTCTCTGGACAGTTTACTTCAATGACAGGTCATTCTCTGGACATTTGACTTCAAAGAAGGT